>JAMXBD010002683.1:0-172021 GCA_024138025.1 Combretum micranthum | reverse complement strand
TTAGCTCCAACCACCTAGTTGCTCATGTTCAATTCTTTTTGTGTGAATATATACTTCAAACTTTTATGATCAGTATATATTTCACACCTTTGTCCATATAAATTGTGTCTCAAATTTTGGGCAAAAAAATAGCAGCTGTTCCAAGTCATGAGTAGGGGTAATTCATCTCATAGGGTTTCAATTGCCTGGAAGCATATGCTATTACTTTTCCATTCTACATTAATACACATCCACAACCATTTTTGGATGCATCACAATATATAACATATGGGTCATGATCATTGGGTAAGACCAATATTGGTGTTGATACTAATCTCTTCTTCAATTCTTCGAAACTTTGCTCCCGCTTTTCATTCCATTCAAATTTTTCATTTTTCTTTGTCAATTGCGTCAACGGTCTTGCAATTGTCGAGAAACCCGTACAAATTTCCAGTAGTATCCAACTAAACCCAAGAAACTTCTGACTTCAGTAACTTTCTCAGGTCTTTTCCATTCCATGATGGCTTTGACCTTTGCAGGATCTGTCACGCCCCAGAGGGTATCCTAAATGTGGCAGTCCGCCGACATATAATATTAAAGCTAATTAATGACAATCCATAGTCACCAAGAGCTTCGATATCATATGCAAGGCGTGCTTCCAAGATAGTAGGAGACTCACAGGGGTATTACGTTTAAATAGATAGCAAAAGCAAGCATAAACTTAAATATATAACATAAGATCTTCATTCCATAATAAGTTCGTACATCATCTTAGGGGCATTCCCCGCCTTAAAGTTTTAATCAACTATACTAATAACAAAATAACATAACTACTACATACGTCTACTATAGAGATTTTTCCTAGAAGTCTATGTTCAAAACTAAAAATACATAAACTTCCTCCAAAAACTCCTAGTAGCGTAAGCTCATACCTGGCACACTGGCTCCTCGGGGCCAAGATAATCATACTGTAATAGAAAACTATAAGGGTATAAGCAAATCTTCTTAGTGAGATAATTCCTAACTATATAACATTTCCATATGACAACCAAGTTATTTAATTCAAACATATGTAATGCATCAATCACATGATCAACCAAATACACAAGATTAACCGGAAATCAAGTGTAGCATGGATTTAATGCCCTCCATGACAAGGGTTGGGTGGTTACAGGCCCATACGACCATCAATATTTGCAGATTTACCGGCTCCTGCTTGCCCTGTAGACTTCCTGGCTCCTACTGGCCATGTAGACTTACGGCTCCTACTAGCCACCACTACTACTTCCTCTTTCCCCACACGAAGAATAGTAGTGAAATAATGTGACTCACAAGTATGATATGCATGAATAAATTTCAATTAACATTTAACCATATAAGTTGAATTCATGTTAAGAGTGATCAACCATAATTTCACCATATCAATACAAGAGTCACACTTTTATTTAACATATCGTCTTTCGATATACTTAATTTTTCATTCAACAATTATTTCATAACATTGTTCATTTATCTTTTCCTAAATTTCTAGTGCCACTAATTACAAGCAACAAGGAAATGTAACTTAGAAAAGAATTAACTCACTCCATAATCGGTAGGTCTAATCGAAATAATCCTCTGGATAGATGATCTCGGGTCCCTCGTCACCTAAACAAATGAAATACCCAAAATGAGTCTTTCATAAAACTTCTATTCTTGAAGTTTCAAAATTTCTCTTAAAATCGCGGTAAAAATCGTATAAAGGGAAATTCCAACTTAAAATGGCCATAACTTGCTCATTTTAACTCGGAATTTCGCGTATAATATACCGTTTTCTACCTACTCGAAAAGATCTACGCATTTCTAAGCTTATTTTCATAAAACTAGGTCGTTTGGGTTCCGAAAAGATAGCGACCAGATTTGCCACGAATTTGCAAAAACTTGTTTTCCTTCTTGTAAACAAAGCTCATTTGAAAAGATAAATATTTCAAGTATTTTGTAAACTTTTTGAAAGGTATATACATATATGTAATGACTCATAACCAATGTATGAAGTAAATGAAGTTGTCTCAACTTATGGAAAGTAAGGTTTTAAAAGACTTTGAACTTGAGATTTTATTGGAATATTTATTTTACTTTTGAAAGACCTTGAGTTATTTGTGATAAATATTCTTTTTCTAAATTTAATTTCTTTAAATTCCTAAGGAGTGGTTTTATTTTCTAAACTTAGATTCCAACAATTTTGTAGAAGTTATGACAATTTTCTCACAAGAATATTTTAGTTCCTTGGTTTCTTGGGATTATTTAATTTTAATGAGAAAAGGGTTCTACTTAGAAAAAGATGAAGTTATTTGTAAAACTCTTTTTTACTTCATAAGTCTTTTGTATGTTTGTAAAATCTCTTATAAGTTCCTTTAAACATTAACTCCATATTTTTATTTCTAAAGGGAAAACTTGTTATCTTAAGAAAACATTTCCTTCATTTTTTTTGTTGAGACAAAACCATTATGTTCATGCATGCATATGAATCATAAGCTATGAAAATATGAAAAGAACATAATAACTTAAAAGAATAAGCATATAAAGAAATAAATCAAGTATTGGGACCTTAGCTTCATCAAGGTACCCCGGGACTAAGAAAAGACTAGTCCCGAAAAAGGAAAGAAAAAGAATTGTTTTGACTTGATGAGGACAAGTCTAAGACTAGAATGACTAGTCTTAAAATCAACTTGAAATAAATAAATTGCAATAAAGTAAATAAATTGCATGAAAGATAAATAAATTGCAAGACAATGAGCTTATATGCTCTAAATAGTATATATAAGCTATATAGATATATTAGATAGAACATAAATAAAAGAAACATAAATGAACATAAAGGAATTGTATTATGAACAAAAACAAAGTATGAACCTATTGTTGCTTTCTTAACCTTCATGGTTTTAGAAAACACACATTAAGTTCATACTAAGTAGATGAACATAGAATTTCTTGAAGAAGTTTACCTAAAGAGATGAACTAAAGAGAACTTCTTGGAAGACTTTTTAGAGAGAAATTTTGAGAGAGTAACTTTAGTGAAGAAGTGTGAAAGAAGTGAAGGTGAGGGGTATTTATAGGAAAATGTGGGAGATAATTTGTGTTAATTAAATAAATGAAAAATAAAACAAATTGAGGGATGAGGGGGGCCGGCCCAATACATGCATGGGGAAGACAAAAATTTATTTTTGTTATTTTGTTAATTAAAAGTAAGAAATGAAAGATGTGAAGTTGTATTGGAAATGAAAATGTGTAAGAAATAGGTGTATGGTTTGTAAGAGTAGGTTGTAAGAAAAAGTAGAGATAGATGAATAGTGTAGAATAGTAGAAAATAGTGTAATGTAAAAGTAGACATGACAATTTAATGCCGGTAGTAAGAAAATACGCGTATAAAAGCGATATCTGATTTTTTAGCTACCGAAAAATTACGAAATTGATATTTTGGAAATCTCACATTTTTACGAGTCTAACGTATATTCGGAATATTTTTCCTATTCCGGGCTTCCGGACACGTTTTTCAAGAACTATGTCCGATCGGTTCAAAGGACACTCGAATTCCTTCAATCTGATATTTTTATATAACTATAGCTATTACGAACTATAATAGCTAACTTTTCCAACTTCATTTTCTAGGGCTTGAGAAAACGGCAATGCCGGAGTTAAGCGGTTACGGTAAACTAGGGTTTTGGTTGACTTAAGAATCCGTTGACTTCTGATTAGGGTTTAGTTTTAATTTGGATCAAAAATTCGGGGACTTACAACCTACCCCCTTAAAGAAAGTTTTTCCTCAAAACTTGAAATTCATACCTGATTCCTTGAACAGACTCGGGTACTTCTTCGTATGTCGCTTTCTGCCTCCCAGGTTGCTTCTCGTGTGAGTGGTTTCTCCATAAAACCTTCACATACTTGATCTCTTATTCGAAGCTTCTGCACCTTGTGATCCAAGATTTGAACTGGTGCTCCTCATATGTGAGATTTTCTTTCAGCCGAACAGGCTCTAGCTCTGTAATCCTGGTAGGGTCCGGCACATGTTTCCGTAAAACCGATACATGAAACACGTTATGGATTCCAGATAGGTTGGGAGGGAGTGCCAGACGATAAGCAAGATTTCCCACTTTTTCCAACACTTCGAAGGGTCCAATGTAGCGTGGGCTTAGCTTTCCTTGGGCTCGAATTCGGTGGATACTCTTGATGGGATTTACCTTTAAGTACACATGATCTCCAACTTCGAATTCAAGCACACGTCTCTTCATATCTGCCCAGCTCTTTTGCCTATCTTGAGCTTCTTTCATTTTTCTTTGGATAACCCGCACTTTGTCAGCCGCATCTTGCACCAAGTCAGGACCAATGCTTAACTTTTCTATATCGTCCCAAAACAAAGGGGATCGACATCTTCTACCATACAATGCTTCATAGGGTGGCATCTGGATCGTGGAATGATAGCTGTTATTATAGGCAAACTCTACCAGAGGTAGGTGTGCGTCCCAGCTACCTTTAAACTCTATACGCAGGCTCGCAGCATATCTTCCAATGTTTGTATTGTCCTCTCCGATTGACCGTCCGTCTGTGGGTGATAAGCAGTACTGAAATGTAGCTTAGTTCCCATACACTTCTGCAAACTCATCCAAAATTTGGATACAAACCTTGGGTCCGGTCGAGACTATTCCAGCGGGTACTCCATGCAAGCATACTATTTCTCTTATGTACATTCTTGCCAACTTGTCCATAGAGTACGTCATGTTCATTGGAAGAAAATGGGGTCTTCGTCAATCGATCCACGATGACCCAAATCGCATCATATCCACGACGTCCTTGGCAATCCACACACAAAATCCATCGTGATTTGGTCCCATTTCCACTCGGTATTGGCAGGGGTTTAGAAGTCCACCAGGTCTTTGGTGCTCCACTTTTACTTGTTGGCATGTGGGACATTTCAACACATATCTGCTATGTCTCTCTTCATGCCGTTCCACCAATAGTGGCTTTCAGATCTTGGTACATCTTCGTTCCTCCTGGATGCATGGTGTATCCGGAGTGATGTGCTTCTTCCATGATTTCCTTTCTTATGTCCTCATCATCCGGAACACATAAACCTGCCTTTCATCTCACACTTCACTCATCTATGGCAAAATCAGTATACTTTCCTTCCTGTACTTCTTCTTAATATTTAATCGCTTCATCATATCGCTGGGCTTCTTTGATTCTTTCTACTAAGGTGGGTTCCATGACAAGGTTGGCAACCTCCACTTCCACGCTTTGCCCTATAAATTCAATGCTCATCCTTTCAAATTCTTTTATCAACTCGTTCTTATCAGTGAGCAAAGAAGCTACTTCCCCATAATTTTCCTACTCAGGGCATCTGCAACTGCATTTACTCTCCCTAGACAGTAGTTGATTCCAAGGTCGTAATCCTTGATGAGCTCTAACCATCTCGTTGCCGCATGTTCAGCTCCTTTTATGTAAAAAGATTTTGAGGCTCTTATGATCGGTGTAGATCTCACCTTTGTCCATACAAGTAATGCCTCTACAAATTTTAGTGCAAACACAACTGCGGCTAACTCCAGATCATGAGTGGGATAGTTTTGTTCATGGGGCCAGAGCTGTCGGGATGCATAAGTGATTACCTTTCCGTCTTGCATCAACACACATCCAAGACCATTCCTTGACGCATCACTAGACAAGTCTTTTCTTTAGCTCCTAGAAACTTTGCTCCTCTTATCTGTCCAGATGAACTTTCTCCTTTTGGCTTAACTGAGTGAGGGGTTTGGCGATGGTTGAAAAATTCTTAACAAACTTCCTATAATATCCAGCCAAACCGAGAAAACTCCTCACTTCAGTAACTGTCTTAGGCTGTTTCCATTCCATTACTGCCTTGATCTTCTCAGGATCTACCGATATTCCTTCTCCGATACGACATGTCCTAAGAAGGATATCTTATCCAGCCAAAAGTCACACTTAGACAGCTTAGCGTACAACTTATGCTCACACAAGGTCTGTAATGCCACCTTAAGTGTTCTCATGTTGCTCCGCGTCTTTGAGTAGATCAGATATCGTCGATGAAGACTATCACGCACTTATCCAGCAGGGGTTTATATATTCGTTCATGAGATCCATAAAAGCTGCTGGTGCGTTGGTTAATCCAAAAGGCATCACTAGAAACTCGTAATGTCCATAGCGAGTCTAAAAGCTGTCTTTGGTACGTCTTCAGGTTTAATCCTCAACTGGTGGTATCCTGACCGTAGATCGATCCTTGAAAGACACTTGCTCCTTGAAGCTGATCGAAGAGGTCATCTATCCTTGGGAGTGGATACTTGTTCTTGATGGTAACCTTATTAAGCTCCCGGTAGTCGATGCATAAACGCATGGAACCATCCTTCTTCTTTACGAACAACACTGGTGCTCCCCAAGGTGACACACTTGGTCGGATAAACCTTGATCCATTAAGTCTGTAGTTGAGTCTTTAACTCCTTCAGTTCTACTGGTGCCATTCGATAGGGTGCTTTGAGATCGGCTCCGTATTGACTAATAGTCAATTTCGAAATCTATCTCTCTCTTGGGTGGCAATCCAGGCAATACGTCCGGAAACACGTCTGGGAACTTTTACTACGGGTATGGATCCAAGCTCAGGCTTTTCCTCTTCTTCTTCATCCAGGTTACTAATGTTGATTTCATCCTCATCCACCAACTCGAATGAGTTTAACTTCACCGTGGACTCTCCTCTAAACACTACTTCACATCCACTTTGATCTTTAAACCTCACTTCCTTTTGTTTGCAATCCACTAAGGCTTTGACAGATGTAACCAACTCATACCCAAGATGACTTCGTATTTGCTCATCTCCAAGATTATTAGGTCACACTTAGAGTGACTCCTTGTATCTCCATTGGACATCCTTTAAGCATTTCCTTTGTCGTTACTATGCTTCCGGTGGGGGTTTTAACTCGAAAACCAGTAGCAATAGTATCTAGGTAACCCAATTCGCTTGGCCAGGCTAACGGTGATAAAGGAATGGGTAGCTCCCGTATCGAACAAAGCATAAGCGGGTTGACTAGCTATGAGTATGTGTCCTGCACTCGAATTTTTATACTAATTACGAGACTGGTATACTTAAGCTAATCGGGTATTAAAACTTTATACTTGTACCGTAGGTATTGAACGTAGGAAACTTAACAAATTACATCAAAGAAAAGGGTTTCGATTCTAACCTATCACCAATCCAAAGTCTGAGCCATAATCTCCATCTACAGCGGCGAGCTCTGCTCCTTCGTCATCGGACTCCTCGCATACCCACTGTCCTTCCAGGTTGTATATCCTCATTCCGTGGACAGCTGCTCCAGATCGGCTTGGGTTACTTCCTCCACTTCCATTCTTTGCCGATGCCACTCCTTCCACTGACCCAAATGGTCTAGCTGGGGCATTCTTTCTTTGTGGGCATTCATTGGCGAAGTGCCCGGTTTGCTTGCAAACGAAGCAAACAGTAGAAGCCTTCTTTGGGCAATCACCTATCTTGTGGCTGGGGTCTCCACAAAAGTAGCACTTGTGTTGCAACAGCGGGCACCTCTTTGGATAGTGCTCTTCCTTGCATTTCCAGCAGGTCACCTTGATCTTGGATGTGTCCTTATTGCTAACAGCACTTCCTCGGAAGCTGTTGAAGGGCTTGAACCTTTTACTCTGAAAACTGGGGTTATAGCTATCCTGAGCTCTCTTGCCGAACACGAAGGTCTTTCTCTCAGGGGCTTTGCTCTTCCTTTTCTTTGCTCCCTCAATGATACGAGCCCTTTCTACCAACTCTCGGAGGGTCCTCAGATCTAACTCCTCCAGACGCATCCTTATATCTTCATCCAGGCCACTCAGAAATACTTGCCTCTTCAGCTCCTCACTATGCTTGAAGGACTCAGGCGCGTATTGAAGCAGTCGGCTAAACTCCGTCTCGTACTGCTCTATTGTCCTTCCCTTCTGGGATATATGGAGAAAGTCTCCACTATACTGTACTCTTAAGCTCCCAGGGAAATAGTTGTCCAAAAACTCTCTACGAAAAGCTGCCCAGGTCACGGGTGGCAACAATTCCCTGCTTTTCGACTCCCACCATATTCTAGCATTGAACGCAACATAATGTGCCATAATCCAGGCGTAGATGATGGGGAACTTCGTAGGCGGCGAACGATCTTTCGATCTGGGCTAGCCAGTCTTCAGCTTCGTCTGGCTTTCCAAAATTTCCGTCGAAATATCTGTTGCTTTTTATGAAGTCCGGCAAGGAACTTCTGTAAGGTCGTGGCGGTGGTGGTGCTGGTAAAGGCAGTATATGACTCAGCTTCTGGGGCTGCAGGTGCTTCAACGGTTGCTTCTGGTGCATTTGCAGCAGGCGGTGGCACATTTTGTGCATTTTGCATGAAATTATTGACCAACCCTGCTAGTTGGTTGATGGCGGCCCACACATCTCCTTGTTGATTCGGTGGGGATTTGGTGCTTGTTGTCCTGCCGGAGGATTCTCCGGTTCTTGGTATATTATTAGAAGCGCGACGTTCGCGTCTTCTACCTCTCCTACCACGTCTGTTAAATTTTATACTTCTTAAATTTTCGCAACAAGGAAAAGATCGGAAATATCAAAAAAAATAAAAGCAATCAAATCCAGAAATCATCAAATCAACATAAAATTCTTGCATTCAAAATAAAAAGAGGAAATTAATAATCCTTACATAACTTGGAGAAGGTGGAAACCATTCTCATCAAAAAGATAATTGTTCAAATAAAACATAGAAAAGCAAATCATTAATGCATTAAGACAAAGATAAGCCTAGGAAAAGGCTATGTTGGACTCGTCGGGTTATGCTCCATTTCTTCCTTCATTTCTTCCTTCTTCAACTTCTTCTTTTCACGGGGATGGTGCTGGGTTCATACTCCTGCTGGTGGATCCTTTGTGCCGTTTGACGAATTGTCGCAGATATTGACTAACCGTCATCCTCTTTCCTCGGTATCGTGAGGTGATCTCTGCTTGAGACGGCCAAACTTCGTCATGTACGGAAACCCTCTCTCCACGGGTCGTGCCATTCGTTTCCTCTTGTCCTTCTTCTTCCTCCGGTGCCATTGCCATTGTGGGGGTCTGGGATCTGCTTCTCAGGAATCTATTTGGATCAAAAGCATTGTTTCTTCTCCTCCTCCTCAGAATCGGAAATCATTACTGGGTTATTCCTTGCAATGGTCTCCATGGGTACATCTTGGCTCAGCCTTCGGGGAGGTGCCTGACTGGGGATCAAAGGGCTGTCTTCCCAGAGGGATGCAGACTGGGTCTCCTCAGGCTCGAGTCTTCATTCTGATCTCCTTCCGTGCTACCATTTGTCTCTCCATTCCTTCGTTTGCTTGGGCCTCCTCCATGATGAAGTCCTCATCTGGGATAACATCTAGCTGCATTCCGACGGAGTTGGGCTGAGTATTGTACTCTGATGGCATAGGGACAATCCGTCGGTAAGCGGCATACCAATAGAATCGCTCTTCGGCATCTGCCTTCAGCCAGTCCGTATGATCCGCTAACTCATCATGTGCGTAGATGTATAGAGGTCCTAGCTTATTCCAAGTCGGAAGTCTGGTTCTGTCGCCATCCTCGCTTTCAAGATGAAGGTCATTTGTTGCAGCATGGTCTCCGGTACATGAAAACCATCATTCTTTCGACCACATAAATAACTTCTACGTCACTCCATCTCCGATTACTTACAGCGTCGAATCTCAGCTCGTTGGGCAAGTTCCTCCACAGGGAATGTCTAATCCTTTCTTCCATAACTTGAACATTTCGCGGGCGGTCCTGGGCCTTCCGACTAAAGCGAACTCCTCACACAGGACCCTCAGTCTAAGACGGTAGTTCACGAAGGTCTCGTCATGGTCTTTAAGGAATTGTCGGGATTTTTCTTTGACCTCAGGGAAAGTCAACTATCAAGCAAAACAAAAGGGGATCAGATCTTAAGCTAGAGTTTCTATCTTATTACTATCTATCTTAAGGTCTATTTCTACTATCTTATGTCTAAAACTTGCGCTCTGATACCAACTTAAACTGTCACGCCCCAGAGGGTATCCTAAACGTGGCAGTCCGCCGCATATAATATTAAAGCTAATGAATGACAATCCGTAGTCAGCAGGAGCTTCGATATCATATGCAAGGCGTGCTTCCAAGATAGTAGGAGACTCACAGGGTATTACGTTTAAATAGATAGCAAAAGCAAGCATAAACTTAAATATATAACATAAGATCTTCATTCCATAATAAGTTCGTACATCATCTTAGGGGCATTCCCCGCCTTAAAGTCTTTAATCAACTATACTAATAACAAAATAAACATAACTATACATACGTCTACTATAGAGATTTTTCCTAGAAGTCTATGTTCAAAACTAAAAATACATAAACTTCCTCCAAAAACTCCTAGTAGCGTAAGCTCATACCTGGCACACTGGGCTCCTCGGGGCCAACCATAGATAATCATACTGTAATAGAAAACTATAAGGGTATAAGCAAATTGCTTAGTGAGATAATTCCTAACTATATAACATTTCCATATGACAACCAAGTTATTTAATTCAAGCATATGTAATGCATCAATCACATGATCAACCAAATACACAAGATTAACCGGAAATCAAGTGTAGCATGGATTTAACGCCCTCCATGACAAGGGTTGGGTGGTTACAGGCCCATACGACCATCAATATTTGCAGATTTACCGGCTCCTGCTTGCCCTGTAGACTTCCTGGCTCCTACTGGCCCATGTAGACTTACCGGCTCCTACTAGCCACCACTACCACTTCCTCGTTTCCCCACACGAAGAATAGTAGTGAAATAATGTGACTCACAAGTATGATATGCATGAATAAATTTCAATTAACATTTAACCATATAAGTTGAATTCATGTTAAGGTGATCAACCATAATTTCATCATATCAATACAAGAGTCACACTTTTATTTAACATATCGTCTTTCGATATACTTAATTTTCATTCAACAATTATTTCATAACATTGTTCATTATCTTTTCCTAAATTTCTAGTGCCACTAATTACAAGCACAACAAGGAAATGTAACTTAGGAAAAGAATTAACTCACTCCATAATCGGTAGGTCTAATCGAAATAATCCTCTGGATAGATGATCTCGGGTCCCTCGTCACCTAAACAAATGAAATACCCAAAATGAGTCTTTCATAAAACTTCTATTCTTGAAGTTTCAAAATTTCTCTTAAAATCGCGGTAAAAATCGTATAAAGGAAATTCCAACTTAAAATGGCCATAACTTGCTCATTTTAACTCGGAATTTCGTATAATATACCGTTTTCTACCTACTCGAAAAGATCTGCATTTCTAAGCTTATTTTCATAAAACTAGGTCGTTTGGGTTCCGAAAAGATAGCGACCAGATTTGCCACGAATTTGCAAAAACTTGTTTTCCTTCTTGTAAACAAAGCTCATTTGAAAAGATAAATATTTCAAGTATTTTGTAAACTTTTTGAAAGGTATATACATATATGTAATGACTCATCCAATGTATGAAGTAAATGAAGTTGTCTCAACTTATGGAAAGTAAGGTTTTAAAAGACTTTGAACTTGAGATTTTATTGGAATATTTATTTTACTTTTGAAAGACCTTGAGTTATTTGTGATAAATATTCTTTTTCTAAATTTAATTTCTTTAAATTCCTAAGGAGTGGTTTTATTTCTAAACTTAGATTCCAACAATTTTGTAAAAGTTATGACAATTTTCTCACAAGAATATTTTAGTTCCTTGGTTTCTTGGGATTATTTAATTTTAATGAAAAGGGTTCTACTTAGAAAAAGATGAAGTTATTGTAAAACTCTTGTTTACTTCATAAGTCTTTTGTATGTTTGTAAAATCTCTTATAAGTTCCTCTAAACATTAACTCCATATTTTTATTTCTAGAGGAAAACTTTTTATCTTAAGAAAACATTTCCTTCATTTATTTTGTTGAGACAAAACCATTATGTTCATGCATGAATATGAATCATAAGCTATGAAAATATGAAAAGAACATAATAACTTAAAAGAATAAGCATATAAAAAATAAATCAAGTATTGGGACCTTAGCTTCATCAAGGTACCCGGGACTAAGAAAAGACTAGTCCCGAAAAAGGAAAAGAAAAAGAATTGTTTTGACTTGATGAGGACAAGTCTAAGACTAGAATGACTAGTCTTAAAATCAACTTGAAATAAATAAATTGCATGAAAGATAAATAAATTGCAAGACAATGAGCTTATATGCTCTAAATAGTATATATAGCTATATAGATATATTAGATAGAATAAACATAAAAGAAAGAAACATAAATGAACATAAAGGAATTGTATTATGAACAAAAACAAAGTATGAACCTATTGTTGCTTTCTTAACCTTCATGGTTTTAGAAAACACACATTAAGTTCATACTAAGAGATGAACATAGAAATTTCTTGAAGAAAGTTTACCTAAATGAGATGAACTAAAGAGAGCTTCTTGGAAGAGATTTTTAGAGGAATTTTTTGAGAGTAACTTTAGTAATAAAGAAGTGTGAAAGAAGTGAAGTGGAAGGGGTATTTATAGGAAAATGTGGGAGATAATTTGTGTTAATTAAATAAATGAAAAATAAAACAATTGAGGGAAAATGGGAGGGGGCGGCGCAATTCATGCATGGGAAGACAAAATTTTTTTTTTTTATTTTGTTAATTAAAAGTAAGAAATGAAAGATGTGAAGTTGTATTGGAAATGAAAATGTGTAAGAAATAGGTGTATGGTTTGTAAGAGTAGGTTGTAAGAAAAAGTAGAGATAGATGAATAGTGTAGAATAGTAGAAAATAGTGTAATGTAAAAGTAGACATGACAATTTAATGCCGGTAGCGTATAAAAGCGATATCTGATATTTTTAGCTACCGAAAAATTACGAAATTAATATTTTCAAAAATCTTATATTTTTACCATTCTAACTGTATATTCGAAATATTTTTCCTATTCCGAGCTTCCGGACACGTTTTTCAAGAACTATGTCCAATCGGGCTCAAAGGACACTCGAATTCCTTCAATCTAATTTTTATATAACTTATAGCAATTATGAACTATAATAGCTAACTTTTCCAACTTCGTTTTCTAGGGCTTGAGAAAACGGCAATGCCGGACTTAAGCGGATACGGTAAACTAGGGTTTTGGTTGGCTTAAGAATCCGGTTGACTTCCGATTAGGGTTTAAGCTTTTAAATTTGGATCCAAAAAAATTCGAGGACTTACAGGATCTACAGAAATTCCTTCTCCAGACACGATGTGTCCAAGAAAAGATATGCTCTCCAGCCAAATTCACACTTTGACAATTTAGCATGTAATTTATTATCCCTCAAAATCTGCAATACATTCCTCAAATGCTCCTCATGCAGCTCCTCTGATGGTGAATATACCAATTATCATCTATGAATACAATCACACAAATATCCAACAATGGTCGGGAAATCCAATTCATCAAATCCATAAATACCGCAGGTGCATTAGTCAGTCCGAATGGCATAACCAAAAATTCATAGTGGCCATACCGTGTTCGGAATGTAGTCTTAGATATATCTTCTGTCTTGATTCGAATTTGATGATATCCTGATTTGAGATCAATACGAGAAAATATCTTTGCTCCACATAGTTGATCAAACAAATCATCTATTCTTGGTAATGGATACTCTTTTATGTTACCTTGTTCAATTCCCTATAATCAATACAGAGTCTCAATGAACCATCTTTCTTTTTAACAATTAGTACCGGGGCTCCCCACGGAGATACACTAGGTCTGATGAATCCTTTATCCATCAATTCCTCCAATTGCACTTTTAATTCCTTCAATTCTACATGTGCCATTCGATACGGAGCTTTTGATAGTGGTTCTGTTCCAGGCATCAAATCAATGGAAAATTCTACTTCTTTTTGTGGAGGTAAACCAGGTAATTCCTCTGGAAATACATCTTGATATTCGCACACCGTTCTTATAGTATGAATATCAAGTTTCTTTGGTTCTCCATTAACAGCTCCTAAAATAATTTCACCTAACTTCTCAGTACCATCATCATCAACTTCAATGGTTGTTAATTTGACTCCACGGTCTTGTAGTATTTCTCCTTGGTACTCTTTTCTTTCTCCTTGACAAATTTTAAAGGATACCATCTTGAGACGACAATCGATCTTAGCTTTTGTGGCAGCTAACCAAGTCATTCCCAAAATAACTTCATATTTGTGCAGCTCCACTACAATTAGATCAACAATTGATCCTTGATTTCCAATCTGTATTAGGCATTCTTTCACAATCTCTTGAGTCATAAGCATTCCTCTAGTGGGTGTATTGATCCCTAACCCTTTATTCATGGCTTCACATGTTAGACCTAGTTGTCTGGCTAATGCAGTGTTTATAAATGAATGTGTCACGCCGGTGTCAAATAGAGCCTACACTGAATGGTCTTTCACTTGTATTATGCCTGCAATGAGTCCGGTATCATCTAAATCAGCTTCCTCCAAATGTTCTCAGCATCATTCTCCTCTATCTCCTCTTCATCAACTGGAGTTCCATGCAGAGCATAGATTCTAGCTTTTCTAGTATTTTTGTTAGTACTGGCATTGCTTTCTTTCTAATCCCTCGCTCCAACAACTCCTTTAGATTGTGATGATCCTACTGCTCCAGTACTCCTTTGAGAATAGTGAGTTGCTATATGACCTACCTTCTTACAGATAAAGTAGGTCGCACTTGCCGTTTTTGGACATTTGGCAACATGATGTCCACTTTCACCACAATACAAGCATTTATGTTGCAGATGTGGGTAGTCTCTTGGGTAATGAGTGCCCTTGCATTTCCAACAGAAAACATTACTTCTCCAGGTATTTCCACTTTTGGCATTTTGAATTGGCTTAAAGAATCTCCCTTTCTTAGGAGCAGTACTCGTTCCCACATTATCATGATTCTTTTTCCAAAAGTTTGCCCCCGTTTCTTATATCTTTCTATTTCATATTGTCTAGCGCGTTCTATCACTCGCGCCTTCTCTACCATAGCAATAAAATCAATAATCTCAAATTTAGCAAGCCTCCTCTGAAAATGGGGCTCTAATCCATCCATAAAAGTTTGCCTTTTTAATTCATCACTGCCTTTATATGCATCCAGGAAAAATTGCAGTAGTCGATTGAATTCATGTTCATATTCATCAACCGTCTTACTCCCTTGAGTCAAATTCATTAAATCAGCACTATACTTTGCTTTCAAGCTGCCCGGGAAATATTCCTTCAGAAATTCCCATTTGAAAACTTCCTACGTTATGGGATGTGATAATCCTCTTTGCTTTGAATCCCACCATATTCTTGCCCTTAATCACAGTAAGTAGGTTCCGTATGGTACCTTAAGTGCTTCAGGTATCTAAAATACATCAAATGATCGCTCAATTTGAGACAACCAATCTTCTGCTTCTTCTGGTTTTCTTGACATTCCCTCAAAATACCTGTTACACTTTATAAACTCAGGTAACAAATTCCTTTGTGGTCTCCAAGGTGGCGGAGGTGGTAATTCATGATCATGTCGGGATGGTCCTTGCACTTCAGCTGCAAATTCAACACGTCGTTCTTGATTTCTCGGTTCTTCCACAGGTGGTTGAACCGATGCAACACGTTCCTCATTTCTCCTAGCAGAAACTTGAGGCATAGGTGGTGCCTTAGGAGGAGGTGGTGCTACAGGTGGTATTTGTCTAGCTTGCAAAGCTTGTAAAATTAAGGTGTTTTGTTGTTGAATTACTTCCAAAATAGTCTCCAAGCGATTAGGTTGTAGTGCCAGTTCATCATTAGGTGGATTTGTTGGTACTCTTGCAGTTCTTCTCCTTCTACCTCTCTTTTAGCATTCTACCACAAATTACATATCAAATAAGGTAAGTCTCATTTATTGTAACCATTTCTTATTCAAGTTATTTATGCTCTTTACTACATTTTTCATGGAGTATCTCATGCATGTGTAAATCTTTCATAATTTAAAAATACACATGATACTTTCCTAACATGAGCATACTTATTTACTACTTCACTTACATTTACATACACACATGATAACATATATATATATTATATGTACACCAAAACATAAACATACTTGTATTCCATATTAGTGCCATATATACAACATCAAAATTGCACCAACTATCATCACTAATACTAAGTACACCACATCATAATAGAGTTCCTACAGTTAGTGCTTTATATACAACATCAAAATTTGCACTAACTACCTATCTACTAGATTATCAAAAGAGCATCACCATAAGTCATACATATTTAGTCTATTTACAACACATAAAACAACATTCTTTCATCTAAACTCTCTAGGGGTTGGGGTAAAGTGGTCTCTTGCCCTTATCTCGGGCATCCAACTGTGGGTACTCCTCCTGATCACTGGAGTCGCTGCTGCTCAACTCATGAATCTCAACATGCTGTCCAAGTGGAGCTAAACTAAGTTCAGACCCATCAAGCTGTACTTCCTGTGTCTTTGGAGTTGGTTTACCCTCATGTACTAACACTGTATCCTCACCACATATCCATCCTCCATGTGGCGTTCCCTTCTATGTACTATAGTTATTGAAAGTACTATGTGTCAAATCCAAGAATTCTAATTCTTGTGGAACTGACACCTTATTCCCTATCCTGGTCTTCTTTGTCCTGTCAGTATTTTCTTCCAAATCAATACTGGTTACTCCTTTTTTGGTTGCTCTCTTTTCCTGTCCACTAACTGGTAATATAGTATCTTGAGTAATATTATGAGAAAAAGTGTCGCAAAAACCACAAGGACTCTGGGCATCGGGCTCAACTGTGGGTATAATGGCAGGTCGACTCTATAATACTTCCTTAGGAAACTTGCAATTACTCAGGTGATACATTATCCACTCATCAGTACATGGATCAATACTACGTACACCCATGTGATCCTCTCTAAAATCATGAGCATATATCCAACCTTTGCCAATATACTCCCAAATCCTGAAATCTGGAAGAGTCGGCCTCATGGAATTCATTGATACTACAAATGCTATATTATCTATTTCTACCGCTCCACCATTACCAACAAACCTTTCAAACCTATAAATTAATTCAATAGCAGAACCTGGATTCGGGTGTGCTTTCTCCATCAGGAACAACCAATCTCTAAAGAGTGGCCTCAATCCATGTCTCCATTTGCTTAAAATCTGGTCCAATGTTTTAGGATTGCCTGCCAATGCTAGGTCTTCCAATCATATGTAATGCATCAATCAAACACATGAACAATTACAAGCTTGGACAAACCAGAATCCAAACAGGATGGAGATTTACGCCCTCTCATCGGGGTTGAAGGAACTAATCCCTGAATCACCTACCCAGGAGAAACTAAGCACACAGGAAATCCACAATCCTCACAATTATTATCTCTTTATGTTCATGATGTTTTAAACACCCATTTCCTATTTTGCGCCTTAGAAACTCCACTAACTGTTAGACATTTCACAGCGATACCATGGGCAGCGTCCTTCGTTACCAGTTAGTTCCCATGAAACCAACAGAACAAAGGTAAACTTGCATAGAACTAATAGCCTATTGCCTAGAAAAACCAAGTATTACCAGAGAACCGAAATTCTAACACGTAGTAGGCGTTCGTAAAAACATAATGTAGGATGTGCAAATCATGCTATGCATGCACCATTTTACTTATGAGTTCGATAATTTTTAGTCAGGTTATAAGTGTTCAACTTCATTCAGACACTCAACATGCTTCCCATACATAAATTTCACAAACCATTCATTATCACTTTTGGTTAGTAGTATTTATCAAACAAGTAATTTCAAACAGCAAGCAAATCCCATAACCCCATAAACACGAGAGTTCATCATTATTATTTTTGTATTTTAGTGCAACTAAACTACAATCACAAACAATGTAACAAGTCTAAGTTACTCACCTGCTCATATTGATGAGTCATAGTAGTCAACTGGGAAATCCTCGACAGTATCGAAATTTCCTATTAAGATAAAGTATTTGTCAATAATATTTATAAATAGAAAGTTAAATTCCTATAAGTGTCTAAGTGTCCTATGTCGGTATTTGATATCATTCCTATGTTTTATAGTGATTTCTTAAAGTAAATAAATTTTTATTGTTTAATTCTTTCAAGTTTCTTTTGAGTATATATATTATGGAGGATCTTATTTAAATTTTCGTCAATATCCTAAAGTCTATTGTAACTTGTAGAAGTCTTGATATATATATTTTCTATGAATTTGTTCGTACACTTTTCTTGTAATGCAGGACTTCTAATCATGCTTGTAAAGCTTGTTTTATCAAGTTTTATGTTCATATAAGGTCTTAGAAGCTTTAAACATGCATTTAGACTTGATTAGATGAAGTTTGAGTCTTGTTTTGTCCACTTTATCCTTAAATCCGAATTTACTATTACCATATTCCTAATATTTCTAAGTTGTTGTTTTTCTTTTCCAACAATATCTAAGCATTCTCAACACATCAACCATCTCTCCACTTGAATTCATCAATAGATTAGCAACTTCTATCAACCACAAAACTTTCTTCCAATGCTCAATAATCCATCCTAAATTCTATTTACAAATTTAATAAGGATAGGTTGTAGTTTGGAACTTACCTTGGGTTAGAATGGAAGAAGGATGTTCAAATTCCTCTTAAAGAAAAATTAAACCTAGATAAAAGATTAGATGATGAGTTTCTAATTAAATAACATTAACTATAATAAAAGTTTACTAAGGTAATCTAATTTTCTCACCTTGACAAGCTAGTCCTCCTCCTTGAACCTTAAGGTAACTTGGGATTTTTTATTTGGTTTTGGTTGTTATTGATGAGCTTAGTGTGTATGTAAAGTATGGAAGTAGTCTAGGGTTTATGGTTGTTCACACAAGGTTCCAAAGCTTTTATGTTGAAGGTGGTAATGGAAAAAGGAAAGGAAAAAGTGCTGGACGCACTTGTGTTTGCAGCTGGGTTTTTGGAGTGTTTTTGTGGATTTACAAGCTCAAATTGTGTCTAACTTAGGCTTATATACATATACTAGGACTAGACTAAGTTTTAGGGGCTAAGGAATTGGTTTTGGGCTTGAAAAATGTCCACAAATGCAGCTGTAAATTTCTATACGATTTTGCAAAGTTGAATCCAAAATTTGACTTGGGTTTGATAGATTTTTGTGGCTATCTTTTAGAGTCTTAATTGTGTTTGTTTGGTAGCTAATTAATGCTATTTATGTGTGTAAAAATAAGAGATTAACTTGTGTAAAAATCGGGTCAAATCTGTTGAAGTTTGAAGTGTGAAAGTTTGAAATTTCTAGAACAATCCATCTTGATTTTTGGACAAATTTTGGATCTGATTTTCTCATTAATTTTTGGTGTATGAAGTGTCCATTTGAAGGCTCTCTATTGGTGTTTAATTGGTCAAAAATATCAACTCATTAAACCCTAGGAATTTTGCAAAAATCGGAGCTAACTTGGAGATATGTGCTATTGTATCTTGTTACATTTTTCCTCTGCTGCAGTAGTCTAGATCTGATTTTGGCATGGATATTTGAGGTGGTTCTGGTTGTTTTTGTGTGCTGAAATTCTCCTCATTTATTGTTGATGACATGTGGAAAGTTGTGGTTGGATTGTGGGTCAATTTCGTTTGAGTTTTGAGGCTCAAATTTCGGATCAAACTTAGTCAAGAAATCAGGTCTCTGCAGGGGAGGTTCTTGCTGCTGTATCACGATTTTTCTAGCTAAGTTTGGAGCTGTATTCCTCTCCCATTTGGTCTGTAATTCTTACACATTAATTGTGGGTATAGGTGTAGCTTTTGGGTTGGTTGGGGTGTCCTTTTCGAGTTGAAATTCGTTATAAAAATTGGAGCAAAGTGGATCAAATGTCAGCTGGTTGCAACTGCTCTGTTTTGCTCCAAGGTGCTCTGTTTTGCAGCTGCTCATGTGCGTGTGTGGGTGGATGGTGTTGCCTGCTTCAGCTGCTCGTGTGTGTGGAAGACGTGCGAGAATTGCTGCTGGGCTTGTCGTGTGGAGCTCCTGCTTGCTCGGTGCTGCTGTCGTGGGATGAAGATGCTGTGCGTGGAGATGCTGTGTTGCTGCTTGCGCATGAAACGGCTACGTCCTGCTCAATGAAGATCCAGCTGCGCACGCGTGGAGGTCTTTAGCTGCTTGGTAGACTCGGCTACTTGTGCGCATGGAGCTTCTTTGTTTTGTTGCTTCTGCTGCATGTGAATGCAGCAATTCTCTACTGCCTGCTCCACGTCTAATTCTTCATGCAGCGGTTGAAAAATAAAATCCGACTCTCTTATTTATATATATATAATAGTTATTAACCAAAATATTATTACTAAAAAAAATTATTCGTGTATATCTATACTTGTTATATTTACGTTCTATCGAGATAAAATTATTTAGGTTACAACAAAACTTTAAATTATTTGTATTTTCAAATTTTTAATTAAAGCTTCACACGATTAATTATTTTTAGTATTTTTAACTTACGTAATTAAATGTTCAAGTTCGATGAATTAAATTAGGAGCCAAGTCCTAATAATTTGAATTTTCTTAACAAATATAATAGCAGGTTTGAAATTTTCTTTTTAGGTCTAAGTTGATGATTATTGTTCAGTATTGGTGTCTATTTGTATTTATAATCTTAAAATTTCCTTTTTAAATTATTGTTTTATACCGATAAGCTCTATTACTAAACTGCATCTTATCGGTTTTGAAATTTTAAAACTATTTCTAGTTATATCTTGAATTATCAGTTCAAGATACGAAATCTCGTTTTTTGTATCTATTAAGGTCGAGAAAATTTTTGTTCAAGTTTTTCAACTAGGAATGAGTTTATCACAACTCATAGGTCTATTCTAGGATTTCTATCGGTTTTTAAATTCACTATCTATTTTATGTTCTCTATTTTACTACTGTATATTATTGTGGAAAATTTCGAGGTTTATAATAAATCTAGTATTAAGTATTCCCATCTTTAAAAAAACATATAATAATGATAATAACTCACATTACATGCATGATCCAAGTGATGTTGCTTAAAATAAAAAATTTATTATAACATCTTTCATGAAAGGTAGAAAAGTTAAGTTTTTGGAAAAATCTTTTTTGGACGTTTAAATAAAATTTCAACTCTTGATTTTTTGTATAATAAAATTAAAATCATAATTTTATATTTATTTTGAGTTCATGAATATTTCATTTTTTATAATAAAATCATTTTAGCTAATTATTTTCAAAACATGAATTATAGGTGTTGGAGGAGAAAAATTATTTTAAGTTTTGGTATTTAAAGGAAAATTTGAGTAAATGACTTGTCCTAGATTTTCTTTCTTGATGAAAAGGGTTTTTGTGTGTTTTTAGGAAAATAATTTTAAGTTGTAAAATTTTTACCACACATTACATGGGTTCACAACATTAAAAATAATTAGGAGGTTGATCTTGTTTCAAGATTTGCTTTTGGATTTTCATTAAAATATAAATTCCTAGATCTTTGTAATATGAATTTTAAGTAAAAATGATAGTCTTATTTCTAGTTTTCATCTTTGAATATTTTAAACTCATAGTAAAACTCCATTTAACTAATTATTTTCTAAAACATGAATCTTTATGTAAACTACTTGTAGCAAAAAAAAATTTCTTTTGAAAATTTTGTAAACATGAAGCCTAAAGAAAAATTTTAATCCAAACCTTTGAATGTTTTATACTTATTTCCAAAACTTCACTTAGCATTTATTTTCACTTACCATGGATTTTTCTTGTCTATAGTGAAAATACCTCAAGTCGTATTTAAAATTCCACTTAGTCTTGGCACTTTGAAAATTTAGATGGATGTTTATTCTAAATCTTTAATCTTGATGGAAAGTATTTCTCAAGTGTTGGAGATAAGATTTTTAGAAAATATTTTGCATAATAAAGAATTATCAACATTCATATTTTTGGGAAAACTTATTCTTTACATAGCAACATCATCTATGACCATATATGTGCATTAGCTTAAAATAAAAATAAAATTAATAGCCTGGGCTTATACCAAGAACATAAAAATTAGAACTAAATAAACAAGAACATGAATGTAATAAAACAAAAGCATGGGAGTCTTAGCTTGTTATCAAGACTCGTTGGGACTCAAAATATTCCAATCATGATACGAAATAAATAAAAGCAATGCATAAAGAAATAAGATTGAAAAACTTAGATTTTGCTAAGATTTCCCGAGACTTGAATATTTCCAGTCACATAAATAAAAGTTCAAGATAGATAATAGAAGCATAGGAGTCTTAAATTATATTCAAGGCCCCTTGGGACTTAGAAATGGACAAGTTTCCTTTTGTTTTGACTTGAAGATGGATAAGTTTAAGACTTTAATTAAGGGTAAGTCTCAACATCATGAAATAAATTAATTGCTTGAAATAAATTAGTGCACGAAATAAATAAAGTAAATGTTAGATTAGTAAGCAATAGGCTCTAAAAAATACAAAATTACGTATACATATTAATATATAGAAAGTTAGGTTAGCAACAAAAATAAGGTAAACATATCATAACACGAATATAAACATGGTGATATGTGAAATGTGTTGTCTTGTATTTTCCATTCCCTGGCATTTGCATCATGGGGAAACTTCATGGAAAAATATTTAAAGACAAACACATATACATCTCATAACATAATATACATGAAGGGGGTATTAGTGTTTACCTAAGTTAGATGATGGAAGATGAAAAATTTGGAAAGGCTCAAATAGGGGGTGGTGTGTGGCGTCAATTAAAGGAGAAGAGGAAGGGAGAGTTTGAGAAATTTTGGAGTGAAATTTAAAAGTGTTTAGTATCTTACCTAAAACAAGAGATGGAGTTTTGTGTATGGGTGAAAGAAAGGAAGAAAGTTTGAGAAAAATTTTAGAGAGAAAAGTTGAGCAAAAATTTGGTAGAGTTTTTGTTAAGGGAAAGAAATGATAGTGAAAAATGAGAGGGATGTAGTGGTATTTATAGAGGAAAAGAAGGAATAAAAGATGTAAAAATAAATGAAAAAGAAAAGAAGATGGAGGGAAAAAGAGAAGGGGGTAGTAGCTACCATAAAGAGAGGAGGGAGGGGAAAAAAGTTAATTTAAGTAGAAAAAATATAATGAAGTATAACAGAAATTAAGTAAAAAATATAGTAAAATTTTAATGGGAAAAGATAATTGTAAGAGATGTAAGAGATAGGTTATGTAAGATGTAAAAGGAGGTGTAAGAAAAAGTAGAGGAGAATGAATAGTAATAAATAGTACACAGTATAATGAATAGTAATTATAGCTATAACCGATGTTTTTATAAGCTGTAAAAATTGTATATGATATTTTTTGAATATCTTAATATATTTCTATTATAAATTGTTTGTCGGGATATTTTTTTTCTTATTTTGTGTGTCAGCATCCGGGTATAGAAACTAATCACGTAAAATCTTGAAACGATCGAAGTTTTGGCAAATCAGATCATTTTAGGGCATATAATATATTTTCGGTTCATAATTCAAGCTTGTCTTTTTTTTTTTTAATTTTATTACATATTTTAGGATCTTAAAAGCTTTCTAATCTAGTTTAGCGTTTCTAGTGTTTAAGGTTGACTCGTTTTGACTTTAAAATTTCAATTCCATTTTCAATTCTAAGGTTTTACCTGTAAGATTACCATAAAATTTTAAGGGTTTGCAACTGTAGGAAATTATTTTTTATTATTTTATTAATAGATATTATTTGAATGTACTACCTCAATTTTCATGTTAGAGATCAAATAAATGAATTATCCAATATAGGGTTTTTGGATTGATTAAGCTTTTCATCATTTTGTTGGTGATATGTTTTTGCTAAATGATTTACTTTTAGGGTTTCATGCTTTATTTAATTCATCTGATAGCTTAGGGTTATTGAATCTTTATCTGATCCTGTTTAGGGTTTCTAAGGTTTTGAATATTTGGGAATATGATTTTAATGATATTATGGGGTTATAAGATTTCTTTAGTTAGATCTAATATTTTTTAGATTTTGGTCTGATCTAATATGGTTTAAGATTTCGATTTTGATTGGAATTCTAGGGTTTGTGATGTGTTTAGTTTATTTTACTCATATTCAAGTAAATTTTCTTATACAATTTTAGTGTACATTATTTAATTAATATTATTTTACTATGTTTCTTGATTTTTGCATGTTTGCTTATTTGTTATTATAATTATCTTGATATGGTATTTGTCATATCAAGTGATTTGTTAGATAGATAGATCATGCCAATAATTGTGAGCTTCCTTAAGTAATTAACCCTTAGGTCTTGTTGTATTGTAGGTTATATTGATATGATGATTACATATTATTACCCTAATTGTTAAATTATAATGGTAATTATTACAATAATTCACTAATATTACGATATTGATTATAATGTATTTATAAATCATATAGCATTATTACAAGTTGATAAGTTATCATGACTAATGTAATATTAGTAATATAATAATTATGGTCTTATATAATTAATATTGTTAACTTATCAAAAAAAATTTAATATGTGGATCAGGTATGGTATTATTATTTATCATATGACAAAATAATCACATTTATTTTTACTACAATATATATTATTAGTAACAATGTACTTTTGATATTATTAATACTACTATTATAAATTGTAATAATAGTTTGTCATATACTTGTTATGTATCATATGCCTAAAATAACCACATAATTAAATTAGTAATGTAGAATATTTTATGGATATTAGTCTTAGAGCTTTTCTATTTATTATAATTACTTGTTATATATTTTAGATATTTTCTTATGTAATAAATTATTTATATGATTTGAGTGACTTCTAAAGGGTTTTACTTACTAAAGAAGGTGGTGTTATTAGCTTCTTTCAGGGATTACGATCATCTTTAATTATAAATCTATAAAATAATTATTTATGATTATTTTGGAAATTTACTTGTGAGATGTTATTTAATTCTACATGTTTGATAAATCTAGAGATATATTGTTGAAGTTAAGGTTTTGCTTAATGATTAGTTATGCTATTCTTATTTGAGAATTTTTTGGGTATATTTATTGTTTTTCTAATTATTTTTTGAAATTGACTAATATTTCTTTTAAGTTTACTAGAGCCTTAATAATTATTTCAGTAATTCTATGATTCATCATCACTCATTGATTGCAAAAAGGGTTAGAGGAAATTTTGTTGATAATGATTCTAATTTCTTAAACTATAATTAAACTGTTTATATTTTCATATTTTTAAAATGCAAAAAATCGAGAGTGATCTTTTAGACTTTTCTCAAATTTTCTTCAAGATGTTTATATCATATTCTTGCCAATTATCAAAGTCAAGCTGTGTAAAATTAGGGAATTTACAGCATCCATGTCAAATTGCAAAATTATGGAGACTGTAATGTACGTTCTTTGATAGGGCCATGATATAAGCCCAGCCCACACTCACACTCCAAACCCTAATTGACTAGGTAACACTCTCTCTTTCTCTCATGTATTTCGAAACCCTAACTCACTGAATTGCTCTCATGTTTGTAAGATGCAGGTAATAGAAGATAAAGCTATTTCGAGCTAGCAACACTCTAGGTTTATCCCATAACTCAGGGATCTAGATTTCTTTTTTTCCCTTTATTTCTTTCATTCTGCTATTTATACAATATGAAAATAACTAACTAATAATGTATCAGAGTAGTTACAATAATTGTTTGTACACTAATCCAACTAATTTTGGTTGTTTACGTGCTTATTCTATTAATTTGTGATGTAATCTCATGTCCAGCTTGGCACCACTTTGTCATGTGATGATTTCCTGCGTGTAACAGTTGGCTCTCCTCATTGAGACGCAACCTTGTCCTCAAGGTTGAACTTTGGGTAGAGTTAGCGAAAAATAGCCAAGTCTTCCCATCTAGAATCTTCAGTAGGCAAATCCTTCCACTGAACTAGAATATGTTGTACATCGTTTCCCTATCTAAGTATCACACGATAATCCACAATGGCTAAAGGAACTAGAACTGGATTGTTGTGAAATGTATGAGCAGGTAGTTCCAGTGATGGAATACCAGTGCCATACAAGGGTTTAAGACAAGAAACATGAAAGACATTGTGGATTTTTGTGTATGTGGGCAATTCTAGTTCGTAAGCAGTAACTCCCACCTTCTTCATAACCTTGAATGGGCCATAAAAACATTTAGAGAGCTTATGAAACCCTCCAGGAACAGTACTTGCTTATATGGCTGTAACTTCACAAAGACTAAGTCCCCTTCTTCAAAGTGTACCTCTGACCTATGTTTACTAGCTTGTCTCTTCATTCTGTCCTGTGCTAAAGACAATTGCTCCTTCAAAAACTTCAATAGACATCCTGAGTCCTGAGATCATGGTCTACAACTTCCAATTTAGAAGAACCCCTAAGATACATAGGAATAGTAGGAGGTAGCCTTCCATAAACTGCTTCAAATGGAGTCAATTTAGCACCTTCATGATGAGAACTATTGTAAGCAAATTCTGCCTAAGCTAAATATGTCATCCAATCCTTATGTCTATCCATCACAAAGCTGCGCAGATATTGTTGTATCACTCTATTCAACACTTCTATTTAACCGTCACTTTGTGGGTGATAAGAACTGTTGTAACATAATTTGATACCACTGAGACGAAAAATCTCCTTCCAAAACTTGCTGACAAAATTTGGATCCCTATCTGATACCATAGACCGTGGTACTCCATGTAGCTTCACCACCATATCTACAAACAATCTGGCCACCTTAGTAGCAGTGAAATGGGTATCTGAAGCTCATAAGTGACAATACTTAGAGGGTCTGTCAACCACTGTCAAAATATCCTCCCAAATCTAATTAGGAATGGGAAGAGAAGAAAGTAATCTGGCCTGACTCTTAGTAAAGTATTTAATCTGTTGGAAAATAAGGCATCCTCTGACAAATAGTACCGCATCATGCTTCCGTCCCACCCAATAAAACTGTGCTGCTATCTTCTTATGAGTTTTAGTGACCCCAAAATGTCCTGCTGCTGGAATTGAATGAAACTCGTCAAAATCTAAGGAATCAATTTAGATTGAGGCACTAAAAATAACTTGTTATCCAAATAAAGCAAATCATTCTTCCAATATAGTGGCAATTTCATCGAAACACCCTGTTTTAGCTT
Organism: Combretum micranthum; assembly: GCA_024138025.1. Lineage (NCBI taxonomy): Eukaryota > Viridiplantae > Streptophyta > Magnoliopsida > Myrtales > Combretaceae > Combretum > Combretum micranthum. The sequence continues at coordinate 144,824 of JAMXBD010002683.1, read as the reverse complement.
TGAAAGAATATCCTGAAAAGCTGGTAAAGAATTGTATTCTTGCTTCAAAGTGTCAATGAATGAAAAATGAGGCATGGAAAATGCCATATATTGAAGGAGTCCATCAAATTGCCTGGAAAGAGCATCTACTATGACATTCTCTTGACCTAATCTGTACTCAATAATATAGTCATAACCCAATAATTTGGTCATATACTTATGTTGTTTAGGTGTCTGAATTGTTTGAGTCAACAACTATTTCAAACTCCTGTGATCCGTTTTGATGACAAAATGAGATCCTAGAAGGTACTAACACCATTTCCTGACAGCTTCAACTACTGCATGGAGCTCCTTAACATAAGCGGATGCCTTCTGCAAATGTAATGGCAGCTTCTTGCTAAAGAAAGCAATAGTTGTCTTCTCTTGTAATAACACTGCCCCTATTCCACTTCCGGAAGCGTCTGTTTCCGTAATAAATTGTTTCTTGAAGTTTGGCAATCCCAAAATGGGAGCTTAAAATAATGCCAACTTTAAAGCAGCAAATGCCTCAGTTGCTACTAAGTCCTAAACAAACCTATCCCTCTTAAGTAGATCAATAAGTGGACTGGTAATGTTCGCATAAGACTTGATAAAACGCCTATAGTAACTAGTAATACCCAAAAATGCTTGCAATTGTTTGAGATTATGAGGAATTGGCCAATCTTTAATAGCATAAATTTTCCCAGGTTTAGGTTGAACTCCCTAGCCAGACACAACATGCCCCAAGTATTCGATCTATGATTGACTGAATGCATACTTTGATTTCTTGATATGCATGGTATTGTTTTGCAAAATAGTCAATATAGTAGTCAAATTTGCTAAATGTGAAGTCAAATCCATACTATAGATAAGAATATCGTGGAAAAACACAATGACAAATTTTCTTAAGTATGGTTTGAATATTCTATTCATGATAGCTTGAAAAGTTGCTGGAGCATTACATAAGCCGAAAGGGCATTACAACAAACTCATAATGACCCTTGTGTGTATGGAACGCCGTCTTAGGCATGTCATTAGGAAACATCCTAATCTGATGGTACCTACCTTTAAGTCCAACTTTGAAAAAATAGTGGCTTCATGCAACTCATCCAAAAGCTCATCTACTGTTAGGATGGGAAATTCTTCTTTGATTGTGGCCACATTAAGAGCCCTATAATCAATACAAAAACGCCAAGTCCCATCTTTCTTCTTTACTAATAGAATAGGAGATGAGAAATGACCGATGCTACATTGAATCAGTCCCTGATCATGCATCACTTTGACTTGCTTCTCAAATTCAGATTTTTGAAAGTGTGGATGCCTGTAAGGCTTTGCATTCACAATAGAAACACCATCTTTTTGATATATCCGGTGTTGAACATCCGCAAGGGCGGCAATGATGATGGGTTTCGAAAATGCGAGGAAATCTACCCAATACTTCCCTAGTGAAGAATTGCTGGTGGTATCCAATGATCCTTTATCCATATGAGCCACTAGATGAAAACAAGAAGCCACTGCATCTATCTCAAACAATCTACGCAACTGATGATGTGAGATTGACTGCCTATCTGGTAAGTATCTCCTTATAAAACAATATATTTCTTTTCATGTTGAAACTTCATGGTTAAATCATTGTAATTGATGGTAATAGACTCTAGATTGTAACCATTGCACCCCAAGCACTAATCCGCACCTTGTATTGCTAACACATAAAATGTAGCAAACAATTTATAACTGAATCAACACAGTAATCTTTACAAAGGCCTTCACACACAAGTTTCTGATCATTCCTAATAGCTACTTGAAATTTAGGGGCAGGAGACACTATAAGTCCCAGGTGTTTTGCAACTCTAGATTGCACAAAATTATGTGTGCTACCGGAATCTATTAATATTGATAATGTCATATTATTTACTGACCCTTGAATCTTATGTTCTAGGAAATATATCTCCATTCAAAGCATGACAACTAAGAGTTCTGAGGCAACAACATCATCCAACTGATAAGTGCTCACACTCTTCTTGTACTAATTTCAACAACATTATCTTTATCCTCATCCACAAGCAAAATAAAAAATTTAGCTTTACATTTATGGTTCTTGCTAAATTTTTCATCACAATTAAAACAAAGTCCTTTTCTCCCTTCGTTGTTACAGTTCTTCAGGAGACAACTTCTTAATAGAAAGACCCGAATTTTTAGAGGAACCCTTATTACTACTAGGAACATTCTTCTGAAATGTAATAGGATTTGTTTTAAAAGCCGACTGTGATGAATATATTGGCCTGAATGTATTAGATTGATCATTGAATTTATCCTCATACATTTGAGCAAGCGATATAGCATCTATTATGGTTTTGGTCTATTTATTTGAACCTCTCTTCTGATGGAAAGTTTTAATGCAGAAACAAAACATCTAACAAGAAATGATTCAGTCAAACCCACTACACGATTCGAAAGAGTCTTAAATTAGGTTTGGTAATGAGAAACAATTGAAACTTAAGTCAATTTAGTCAACACACCTTGGACATTCTCATAAGTTGATGGTCCACAACGAGCCTGGAAAGATTCAACAAATCGATCCCAAGTTATCAGTTGTCTGTTAAGGAACAAGTGTTTGTAAAACTGTAAGGCGTCGCTCTCCATTGCAAAAGAATAGATCTGAATACGTTGATCTCCCTCAATATGATGGAAATCAAAAAATTGCTCTACTTTGAAAATCCATCCCAAAACATCTTCACCCCAAAACTTTAGAATCCCCAGCTTGATTCCTTTAAGTAATTCGTCAGTACTAGATGAGGGCTTTGAGGATGATGACTCAATTACAGGGATATCTTTATCCTGAGGCAAAGATTGATTTTGACTCACCTCCAATTTGTCAATTCTACTAGTCAATGTATCCAACTTCTTGTCCATCGATTCTTGAAAAGCTAAAATATCTGTTTTAAAAAATTCCATGTCCGCAACTTGACCAAGATTGCCCATTGTACATATAATAAGTGCCATGAAAGAATAGACGAGAGCACCAAATTGATAGGGCCGTGATATAAGCCCAGCCCACATTCACACTCTAAACCTTAATTATCTATGTAATACTCTCTCTTTCTCTTGTGTATTTCAAAACCCTAACTCACTGAATTTCTCTCGTGTTTATAAGATGCAGGTAACAGAAGATAAAGCTATTTCGAGCTAGCAACACTCCAGGTTTATCCCACAATTCAGGGATCTAGATTTCTTTTTTTTCCCTTTATTTCTTTCACTATGCTATTTATATAATATGAAAATAACTAACTACTAATGTATCAGAATAGTTACAATAACTGTTTGTACACTAATCCAACTAATTTTGGTTGTTTACGGGCTTATTTTGTTAATTTGTGATGTAATCTCTTGTCCAGCTTGGCTCACTCTGTCACGTGTGATTTCCTGGTTGTAACATTCTTTATCAACATTTGCTTTATATGTCATTGATATTGTGATGGTGTTATTTAGGATTTACGTTCTTGATTATTGATGTCATCGATTGTAATTTGAGATATGCTAATTAATAGTCTACGCAACATCATGTTTTTGTTCTTTCTTTCAATATTTGCTGATTTTAGGATGCAACCGGGTTAGGTTTCAGGTGGATCGTATGAACCCGACCTTATAACCCTATAAGGTTTTGATGCTATATCCAAATCCACCCTACAGGGTTTGATTTAAAACCGGAACCCAACCCTATAACCCTAACTCTTTTTTTTAAACCTATTTTCAAATTTTAATAATAAATTTAAGAAAAGCCGGTACTTCTGACATAAGTTTCCTATACATTCAAAAAATGAAATGATGCATGTAGAATTGATAGAAAATGTTGTAGTTCACATTTATTATATAACGTTTAAACACATTAATATATTACTTTTGTCACCGTATAATATTTTAAAAATATGGTTAAATTAAATTTCCTGTTTGGACTACAATATAACGGACAACAAATATTAATTTTCATAACAAATATGACTCGAGCAAAATTTAATAAAAAGTTCTAAATCCGTAACTAATCTATAAATATAAAAGAAAAACATCCTTAGGATATAAAAAAGATAGTAGTTCCTTCATGTCTTCTTTTCACTTTACTCCTTTAGTAATTTTTTAATTATTTTTTTAATTATAATACCGGGTTATCGGGTATCCATCGGGTTTGTTATATGATCCAAACCCAACCCTATAACCCTATAGGGTTTTTAACAGGTTGAATGGGTTGGAAACCCTATAAGAGCCAATCCGGTTACATCCCTAGCTGATTTTGCACTTCCGTGTCAATATTTTCTCAAACATTAATTCTTTTTTAGTTGCCTCATTAATCGTGGCACTTTTAATAAGAAATTGCAAAAGCTATTATAAATGACTTCCAAGTACTCACCATTTTTTTTCTCAAGATAAACATTGATAGTAGTTTGAAGTATCTCCCTCCATAGCACATGAAGAAACTTTCAATCTTTCATTGTCATACTTGATTACTTTTGAGAGATACCATCCTATTGGGTCATGCCTTGAAATGTTGATAACTCTAACTTTATATTCCTTCACATGATTTTGCATAAATTTCAACTTCTTGATGGTTTGGTTGTAGTTGAATAATGACATTTTTAAATTTTAATTTTAATTCTAATTTCCTAAAAGATTATGTATTAATGCCACTATTCCTTTTAGGGTATCCTCTAGATGTTGTGATGTCTTCTCTAAATTATTGTTGGTCATTGTTAAATCTTGAATAGTAAGATGAAAAGGATGGAGAAGAATGAAATTGGACATGTTATGGGGTTAGATTCAAAATAATGAGAGAGAGCACCAATAACAATGTCTTGTAGATCTCAATCTAGAAACAAATGAAAAATTTGAAGTTATCTTTATTTCGAATCAAGACAAATCCTAAAGGAAATTCTACAATAAAACTCTTATGGATTCAATTTTTAATTTTAATGGACAATTTTCTTTTTCTTTATATGATGCTATTTATACTATTTCCTATAACCATTGATCTCTTAACAAATTGTAACTATTAACTAATGATTTGAATAGTTTTACTAAATCCATAACATTCTAACTAATTTTATAATGTTCTTAAACTAAATGACAATAATCATGACACAAATGAGCCTAAGTATGTATCTATATGCACTTAGACTTTATGAAATCGTGAAATCATCTTAGTGGTTGGCTAATGAGATAAACTAAACCCAATTTATAGCTATCATATATGAGTTTACTATTGGCTAAGGCTAATAGCCTTCCTTTTGATAGCCTGTTTAAGAGAAGTTGGATGTGGATAAACTAGTCTAACAATCTTTATTTTTAGCTACTAAGCCAAATATATTCAATTCATCTTAGTATATTGAATCAAACCCTTAAGATTTGTCATCTAACTTAAAGAGTCAAGCCTAAAATAACACTGGACTTAACTTAGCATTTACTATAATAAATTTTCAACCCTCTACACTAAGTTAACTCAAATCCTATTTGTCAAGCTTGAATTTAGCTCCTATTCTCCTAAAGATCCCAATCTATATCGAATCTGGCCCATTTGATATAGTACACTCGATAAGGAACTAGTAAGGTTTTGTTAATACCTTGTTTTTTTTTTTTAATTATCTAGTTTGGAGTTGCCACTGACCAAAGCTGGAAAAATAAAGGTAAATCAAAAATCAAATGGTGGTTCAATTTCTGGTTCTACCACTAATCAGCATAAAACTGTGAGTCCAAGGGCTGCAATGTTAAAACCTGAACAATTATCTAGGCTTTAGATGTGTTTTAGAATTTTATAATTATATGGGCTGAGGATTTAAAGGAAGAATCTTAATTTGGATTTTTCAAAATTTTAAATGGTTTAGTCATTTTTGAAAAAGAGTTTATATAAAAATATATACATATATTTTTGTTTTTGTTTTAATAAACCTAAGTGTTTTTATTGTTGTGACTGCCCATTAAGCGCATATGTATCTACTAGCTGAAATCAAGTCCTAGTAGTTTGTTTTGATTTTTATAAAGTTTTTAATGTGTTTATCTTTTTTAATTTTGAAGAACCACAAAGTTCAAATGATTAACCATTTTTATTTTGGTTATTTGAAAATTCCTAGAAAATTTGTCTTTTTGTATTTTCTTTTTATAATCTCCTAAAAGGTCCAAAGTTTTTGGAAAACCCCATTTACTTGGATTTTTGGTGTTTTAGAAAATCACTAGTGATATCTTATATATAAGCCGGCAAAAAGATTTTTTTATAATAATATATATCCCATATATGGGAAAAAAAGTAAAACAGTGATAAATATATTTTGTTGATTTTTATGGATTTTTTTATTTTTCAAACTTTTTAATAAGGCAAAACCACTATTAATAGGAACCTAGAAACTAAGCATGCTCGAGTTATCATGCCAAATAATTTACAAATTTCTTGGGATAATTCTTTAACCTAACAATCACAAAATCACGAAACAACAAATATTGTAAAGACCCGACATGCTCAATCCTCAAATTAAGCACACCAAGTCCCCAACCACGTATAACTCTTGCGAATTATACGTAAGGTTGTCTTAAAAGAAGGTGTTTATGTTGAACATTGCTATCCGATTTTAAGTTATGAAATCGTTTAGTTAGGTTTTTAGATAACTGGATTTAGCAGCGGAAAAATAAACTTTAATAAAAACATTTCTACATAAAAGCATTTCGAACTTTCACTATTACTAGTGGAAAAACTTTCAGTTAGATAAATATTTACAATAGATTATTTACAAAAACACGGGCACTAACAAGCCCTTAAATGAAAATACTAATTTATAAATAAATCCAGTCCTCTTACAAAATAAAACAAAAGAAGAATCAAAATACAATTAATATCTCGATCCTATCACACTTCACTCATTCTCCCATATCTTCATAATCGCTCAAAACCCGGGACAAACATCATCACATCAATCATCATCACCATCAAACTCATCATCATCAAGTCATCGTCTCATCATCATCATCAACAATCACAATTCCTGTAAAAAGAATAACAACAACAATAATGAGCCGGAGCCCAGTACACAGCAACACAATCACACACGAAGTGACACACGAGCTTAACTAAATGCAAATGCACAACCACAAGTTATTATCTTTCTTTAAAGTAAACAAATCAACACGGGAGTATTCAAACTCCGGACAACAGGGATCGCGAGGGAACCTGAGTAACACTCGGACGCTCAGGGGGTTGATATAAGTAGTTCGGGTACTCATACCGTCCTAGATATCGTTAAGTCAAAGAGAAAAGTAGCTTCCTCCAGGGTTAATAGCCGTTACTTAGCTCTATTTATACTCAGTCCATATCATAAAATATAGTTCACCCGTTCTCATAAACGTTTGAACTAAACTATGGTACTTCCTACCGAGTTTAAATAAATTTTCGCCGATCTATACCCCCCGTCGACTACCCGCCGTACCACTTAATGAAAGTCATCTCAAATGACAGGAGTGGCCTAAGCGCCTAGATCTATCATGCTCAAACCGAGCAAGTTGCCGCTCCCCGAACCAGATACCAACTTCCATCCCAAACTCATCAAACTATGAGGGGTCGCCGTTAGGTTCACACATGACCTGGCGTAGGAATTGGATTTTAACGGCATAAAACACAAATCAACACTCATCAATTATTAAACCGTCTTTAAGTTTTTAATCCATTTAGGATGCCTATCCTATCAATCATCACGCAAGTTACTGCGTACCTTGAATATGAAATCCAAACATAGCTTCGGAAGGAAATTTCATAAGATAATCCAGAAGATAAAATCAGATATCCACCACTGTTAAGAAAAGAGCTCGTATAAGAAACTAAACTAAACTAATCATCCACTTCATCAAAATCATATAAGAACTTAAGCTATTTATCCAGTCATTTCAAACTCATTAGAAGTAATCATTTAATCTAAAACTAGTTCAAGTTGATTAACTTAAGTAATCTAATTCCTTTTAGCTAATTCAAGCTCATTTAGTCAAGTTGAACTTAGATTCATTACTAATTCATTATACATGTGGAACCTATGCCAACTTGAACTCACCTTGACTTAAACTTAGATAAATTAATTAACCTTAATCATTTAGTTCAAAACTAAGTCAAAGATAGTTAAACTAACTCAATCTAATTCATTTTAACTCATTCAAGTCTATTTAATCAAGTTGAACTTAAGTTTGTTAACTAAGTTCATTTTATAACTAACTTCTAGATTTAATCTAATTATTTGTTAAATCTATAAATCTACTTACCCCATGTTTAATTACATGAATTGATTCACTCAACACATCAAATATCACTTATCTATCTCATTTTATCTCAAAAAGATCCATTTCCTAAGCAAAACACATTTAACAAACAAAAACAAGTTTTTGACTTTGTTTTGAAAAGTGTTGCAGCTGGAAAGAATCAAAATTTAAGCATCGATAAGTTTCGAATTTGTAAAAACTTAAAGCATGAAAGTTGTAGATCTCTTTTTAAGATTTCCAACGCAACTTGAATCACCTCAATCGGAGGTCGGATGAAAAAGTTATGATGAAAATACGAAAATATGTCAAATCTGGAAATTCAACTTTTCAAGGGACACGGCCAAGGGACAAGTCATGTCTCCAAAATGTCGACCTGGCAATATCACCACAGCCAACGACACGACTTGGGGACAGGCCATGTCTCTAAAATGTCACTTAAAATTACAAAGAAAAAGCCTTTGACATGCTTTGTGACATGGCTTGTCACAAAAATGTCTTTTTGACAGCCCGTGCTCTTTTGAAAAACGACTTTTGAAAACATTTTTATCAACTTCAAACATCATCTTTAAACACATATACAACTTCAAACATGAATATACTTTACTTTCAACATATCAAACACTTCAAATATCATTTTAAACAACTCAAACGCTTCAACACTTCCAACAACTCCATCAAACTTCTATTCTCAATTCATCATTTTCTCATCACAATCCCAACTCCCATCAACCATGAATCCAATAAATACATATATAAACAACACTTTTAATTATTTATAGCATCCATACATCATATAAACATATAAAGAACAATTAAAGTAAAAGATGAATTGAAATAGAAAACTTATCTATCTAAGAACATGCACACTTGAGTTTTCTTTATACTTCTAGCTTGATTTCCTTCTCAAATCCCCATTTCTAACTTGATTCTCTTTTATTCCATCTTGAATTTGAGATTTGAAGAGAGAATTTGAGAGAAAAAGAAAAAGGAAAGGAGAAGAAGAAGAAATGGATACGGGAAAAGAATAAGAAGAAAAGAGAGAGAGAGAAAAGGCAGGCAACAAAAGAAATATAAAATAGAAAATATAAATATAAATATATTTTCAAAATAACGTATTAGATTTAGAACTACCAGATCAATATCTATAGTTCCATAAGTATTTAGAAGATGATTTTAGAACCGATAGGTTACAAATTAAGAACTTATAATAAGAACTTAATTTAGGAATTTATTTTGGATACAAAGATATTTAATTTGAGTTCGGGTTTAAGAACTGATATTTTTATTCAAGCAAATGAACTCAAATTTTACTGAGATTTAAGAATTAGCGTTTAGGCTAAGAATCAAGAGTCTAGGAATTATCTAAACATTTTTAGAACATGTTTAGAGATTTTAGGAATTTCAAATCTCAAAACCAACTTAATTATTAGCTAATTAAATCAAACCAACTTGTCTAATTAAGTCCTATAATTCATTTGATTCATTTAGTCTATCTAAACTCAATTTCTAATCTAGGTGAATATTTGGGGTATTTCAAATATAGCACATGTTGTCAAAAAGTGATCTAAAAATTGATAACTCTAAAACTATACCCATATTTTTGTTGATTTTTATAATTTTCTTTAAAACATAATTTTATATATCCTAAAGGTCTTATTTATTAATTTAATCTAAGCATATCTAAATATCATATTATCATGTAAACATCCAAACATCACATGCATGTCACACACACACATACATACATACATACATACATACATACATACATATATATTCTCACGAACCTATACGATATACGATATGTATAACACGCATATCGCGTATTATAAATCGTATGCATTCGTGTTTCAATACGTATATCGTACAATTCGCATAAAATTACGTACCGTACCATACCGTATTATAACATATCCCTTTTTCATTTCTTTTTAAGTATTTTCTGGTTACATTACATCAATCTGTGCATTTACATCACTATTACCAACAACAATAATATTAACTAATAAAACTATAGACCTAAACAAATAATGATAAAAGAAACACGAAGGAAACGATATGGGCACTTGGCAGAATGGATGCTGCTTGGACCTTCACAAATCACGAATCTGGGGCTAGATTCAAAAGTGGATCATGGGTTTTTGGCATGGAGTGGGTCGGACCTCGGTGCGCGAACTGCGGGTTAGGCATGACCTTCGGGCATGCAAAAACAAAGACAAACTATGGTATCCTACTCTCTCAAATCAGTCAACTGGGTTGGGGTTGGTTAGGGGATTGGTTCGGTTTTGGTGTTTGAGTTGGAGAACTGACTGGAGCGACGGTGGAGGTTGGAAAGTCGGGTTTGTTTAGAGGTGGTGATGGTTTCGGTTGGTTGGTGTTCGAGTAGTGCGGCTGGGTTTGCTTGTATGGTGTTTGGTTATGGTTTGTTTAGGATGGTTGGTGGCAATCGCGATGGTTTCCGCTCTGGGGAAAGTGAAGGTTGCGGCTGATTGTGGTGGCGGTTAGCGTGTTGGTTAGAGTTTTGGAGGTTGTGGTGTTGGTTATGGGTGAAGGAGTAGCGGTTAAGGTGTGGTTTGTAACTAGTGGTGGTTTCCACTAGTTTGGGGCTGGGGGCTGGGTATGGTTGTGACTAGCGGCGGTTTCTTCTAGTTGAAGATAGGAAGAGAGAGAGAGAGAGAAGATCTTCTGGTGGAAGATAGGAAGAGAGAGAGAGAGAGAGAGAGCTTGAGGTTAGGTCTAAAAGAGGTGATAGAGGCAGAGAGTCAGTCCAAGAGAGAGGGTAAGAAGAAGCCCCCTAGAGCATGCAAGGGGTAAAACCCGGGCCTTCTCCTACTTGCATGCGTATGCGTTAGCCAACTAAGTTGCTTATGTTTTTGATACATTTGATAACTTAAAATTAGGCATGGTAAATGGGTCGCGCCACGCATGCATCAGCACGCAGACCGTGGATCTAGCATAGCACGTGAAGGAAAGAGATAAAAGCATGAGTATGTGCAGGCCGACAAACGAGGCACGCAAAATAAGTGAGCTGACACAACACAATACGCAAGGCACGCGAAGCAACGCGTGGGCCTTTTTTTTAAATTGTAATATAAAAATAGTGATTTATTTTTTTAATTTAATTTAAATTGCATTTAAATTGCATTTAAATAAATTATTTTTATTATTTTAATAAAATGTATTTTTTAAAAAAAATATAATATATTTAGTAAATTTTATTTGTTTAAAATGATTTCAATTGTATTACTATTAACATATTAACTTTAATATTGTTTACTTGTTTAAGAAATAAAAAAATGAAATTATAAATAATATTGTAATAGTAATTGATTACGTCTTTTTTTAATAATAATATAAAAATAGTGATTAATTTTTTAATTTACTTTAAATTATATTTAAATAAATTATTTTTATTATTTTAATTAAATATATTTTTCTTCTTAAAAAATATAATATATTTAGTATATTTTATTTTTTTCGATTATATTATTATTAATATATTAACTTCAATATTGTTTACTTGTTTAGAAAAATAAAAGAAAATGAAATTATAAAATAATATTGTAATAGTAATTGATTTATATGCCTTTTTTAAAATAATAATTAAAAATAGTGATTTATTTTTTAATTTACTTTAAATTGTATTTAAATAAATTATTTTTATTTTTTAATTAAATATATTTTTCTTCTTAAAAAGTATAATATATTTAGTATATTTTATCTTTTCAAAATGATTTCAATTGTATTACTATTAACATATAAACTTCAATATTTCTTAGGAAATAAAAGAAAATGAAATTATCCAATAATATTGTAATAGTGATTGATTTACATGCCTTTTTAATAATAATATAAAAATAGTGATTTATTTTTTAATTTACTTTAAATTGTATTTAAATAAATTATTTTTATTATTTTAATTAAATATATTTTTCTTCTTAAAAAGTATAATATATTTAGTATATTTTATCTTTTTAAAATGATTTCAATTTTATTACTATTAACATATTAATTTTAAGGTGGATAAGGGCCATAATCCCCACAAAGGCAGGTTATCGAGTGGTGCATCCTCCACCACCACCCCTACAAGAACCACAATCATCGTATCACTATTAGCCCTCGAGTGATGCTGATAATCAAGGTAGACAACAAGGTGGTCAATATCATATTTGCACCACTTTTTTAAAATTAAATTGTTATAATCAATAATTTATTTGTAACTAGTTTGAATAATTAATTTAATTAAAATTTCGAAAACCATAGGAAAAAAACCGCGAGTAAAAATAATAAAAAACCAAAAATAATGTGAAATTGCACCCGATTGAAGGCACGCAATTGACACGCGGAGGCACGCAACACGGCGCAAGAATAAATGGGTCAGCATGGCACGACACACACAAAAAGAAAAACATTCGAAACACGACATGCGAGCACAATAGACCAGGCAAGCAAAAGCATGCGGCATGTAAAACACACAAAATTTGGCACGCGGATGGTACGGCACGACCCATTTACCATGCCTACTTAAAATACATTTGAATAATCCAAAGCAAGCCCAATATGATCATAAAGAAAATGGTTCGAAAAGGGATGAGTTCCAAGGTCCAAATTAATTCACAAAATGAGCCCAAAATGTTATAAGACCAATTTCAAACCTATAATATGCCCAAAATCAAATTTTCTTTGCATTTTTCCTTCTTTTAATTTTTTTTATTTTTTTAATTTTAAAAGGGTTTTTATTTATAACTCTTGTATAGTCTATTTACTAAAAAGATGGGGTTTCTTAGATTTTTTAACTTTTCTAATTCTTACATATATATTTTTTAATTTTTAATTTAGCTAATATTTTTATATTATTGAATAAATTTTTTATGTACTTTTCTACCATTTCCAAGTTTTTATGATTCTTGAATTTTTATATTTTTTAAGGAGGACAAAAATAGGGTATTAACAACTGCCCATCTTTATGAGGAAGTTTGAACAAAACTTTTCCATAAAGACAAAAAAAAAAGAAAGATACCATTTTTGCCCAAAAAAATTAACTTAGTGATCCTAACCGCAAAACTTCATCCTAAATCTAGGGATTTTGAAAAAGGTCACCCTGATAAGTAGGGATTTTTATAAAAAGGTTAAGGGTTTTGGAAAGGTTACCCTAATGGCAGAGATTTTTGTTACCTTAATAGCCAAGGGTTTTTGAAAATGTCGCCCTAACAGCAAGGATTCGGTCACCTTGATAGCCAAAGGATTTTTATGGAAACGTTTGCAACCGAAGGGATGAAGAGATTTTGCATCCTCAAGGGAAAGGATAAAACAATGATTAGCGGGTTATCAAAAAGGGGCAATAATGCCTTGATGAGTAGGTTATCAGGATAACACTCCTGCAAGCATGCTATCTAAGGGGTAATAATACCCTAATGAGCATGTTATCAAGATAATGCTCTTGTGAGAAAGTTATCTAAGGCTGCACTAATTTTAAAAGGATTCACAGTTTGGCTCATGTGAGCATGTTCATTAGATTTAAACTAAGTTATCATGTTATCAGATCCCATTGTGGAGAAAGAGTAAACACTCACTAAGGAGGTTAACTTGATGTATTGAGGTAAAGTTTAATGAACCTACCTAGATTGGAGAGATTGTACCCATTATGATTGCTTTTGTTCATTTCACAATAATCATTCAGAGGTCTAATCCTAATTAATTTGGGTACCAACAACTTGTCCAGGATTGTTAACATTAAATTGAGCTGCATCCTTACAATATGAAGCTAAATGTCATCCATTTATATCAAAGGTTTTGACGAGAATCTACTATCTTTCAATTTCAAGCATTTTAGGCATATAAGCTTAACAATCATTTTAATTTGTTTGCATGGGTTGTATGATGACCTTCACATTTTCCTATATTAGAGGTGTCATAGGTTTAGCACCTCTCAAAATCTTTAATTGCACTTGAATAATTCCATCCACTCCTTTTGTTAAGAGCCTTTGTCAGGATTCATTGCAAATCACACCTAAATCATTTAAGGATCACCTATCTAAATTCAAATTGTTTTGAAAAATCATGCATTAAACATCTGTTACATAAATTTAGTCAAATTAGAAGTAACACTTTGTATGTGATCTCACTAGAGAGTATCTCTTTTCAAAGGGGTTAGTCCAGTTAACAATAAAAGTCCCTTTCTAAGAAAGAAGCCTAAGCAAAATAGAGTCATACAAAAAGTGTATAGAAGTGAGATTTTATGAGAATTTTTCAAGTATGAGGAGTGAATTTGCTTACTGAAGGGAAAAATGAATGTGATGAGATGGTGTATCGCCATTAATCCTTTTATTATATCGTTTTCATTCACAATAGATAAGAATGCAATAGCAAGGAGACAGACCACCAAAACATCATTGAAGTTTCATTTCATTCGAGGATAATACAACTTTATGGCATCTGCATTCACATGGTCTCTTATTGTCAACCCATCCATTTAAGCTAATACCAATGCACCACCTGTCATGGCTTTCTGGATTACATATGGTCCTTCATAATTTGGGGAAAACTTTCCTCTAGGATCCTATGCATTTGGCAATATTTTTCGAAGAACCAAGTCCCCGGCTTTGAAGTTTCTAGGTCGTAGCTTTTAGTTGAAGAATGGGCAATTATGCGTTGATAACATTGATCATGGAAGACTACCCATAACCTCTGTTCATCCTGTAGATTAAGTTGTTCTATTCTTCTTTAGACCCATTCTGCTTCGTCCAATTGAGTTTCAGAGAGTACTCGAAGGGATTGTATCTCTACTTCTACTGAAAGGACTACTACATAAAAGGAAATACGGTGTTGCCCCATTTGATACTTAGACTATGGTCTCATATGCCATTAATGCAAATGGGAGCATCTCATACCAATCTTTATAAGTCGCAACCATCTTTTCAATGATTTTCTTGATGTTCTTGTCGGTAACTTCAACTACCCTATTCATCTGTGGCTAATAGGGGGTAGAATTCTTGTGGAGTATCTTGAATTGTTCACAAATCTCATCAATCAACTTATTATTCAGGTTAGTTCCATTGTCGATGATTATGACCTCGGGCACTCCTTATTGGGAAATAATGTCCTGCTTAAGAAATTTAGCAACTACAAGGTTGGTAGCACTTGCATGGGAGGTCACTTCTACCCATTTGGTGAAATAATCAATGGCTAACAAGATAAATCTATGCCTATGGGAAGCTTTTGGGGTAATTGGCCCAATCACATCAATACCCTACATAGAAAATGGCCAAGGAGATGATAGAGTGTGTAATTCCTAAGGAGGTACATTCTTTCTGTCTGTATAAATTTGGCATGAGTACAATGTCTGACGTACTTGATATAATCTGATTCCATTGTTAGCCAATAATATCCCATTCTCATTATCTTTCGGGCCAGACCATTCATGTGTTAGCCACATACTTCTTCATTAACTTCCTACATGAGTTTCTCTACTTCTTCTTCATTCATACACCTAAGGGTGTGGTGTCAAATGATTTGCAATATGGAGTATTCTCGCTGAGGATGAAGTGACTTGCCAATTTCCTTAGATTTTTTCTATCATTCTTGGTTGCTTTTTCTAAGAATTGCCCATTTTGGAGGAAGTTCTTAATATCTTGGTACCATGGGGATTGACTTTGAGTTGACTCAACTTGGAGACAAAATGCGGGCCACCTTTCAGTTTCAATCTTTAGGGGTTATATTTCTATCCTATCGATGACTTTAATCATGGAAGCCAGCATCTCCAATGCATTTGCAAACTAATTTTGAGTCCTTCGCACATATTGAAAGGAAATGCTTTTGAATTCTTTTATCAGCTCCTCCAAGTACTAGTGATATGACAACAGCTTAGGGTCTTTTGTTTGGTACTCACATAAAGTTTATAGGATAATGAGAGTCAAATCACCATACACTTATAACCGTTTAATTTCCAATTCCAGTGCTATTTTTAGGTTAAGTGATTTTTTTGTGTTGTTTTGTTCCTTAGATTAAAAACTATTTTGAGAACACGAAGTTGAAACTTTCAAATTTTATAAAAATTTATAAAACTAACATGTCCTATTCAACTTCGATTAGTAATTAGCAATACGTTAGGCAAGCGCACCTACCGAAGTAGCATAGAAAACATTAGGTCAGTCCCAAGGGAAATGGTGACAAATATCTTACTCACTCATCTTCCACTATCCAGCCAAAGAAAATTTAGAAGATCATAATGGAAAACAAAGAAGTTATACTAGGTTAGACTATTCACAGGCAATTTTCAGGGCAGAATAAAAGATCTGTTTATAACTATGCAAGAGAAAACTTAGGAGTTGCTTCACCAACTCCCTGTCATGTGATTTTGATTAAAACTCGAATTGAGTATTTGTTGGTGTATTTGCACCGTCAGATTCACAAGTGTAAACTACATCCTCTCTCTCGCTCAATAATTCTAGAATTAAAACCAGACTATTACTCTCTCAAGCTAACCATCAACGGCTTTAATTCCGCATAAAGTTCAAGAATTTTTTGTTTGAAAACCCAGTTTGGTTTTAAAAACAAGTGATAGAAAGTTTCACGGTTCCTCTCTCAAGCTAACTATGATCAACTTCATCAAAAAGCTTTAGATATTATTCATTAGAATCTCCTCTCGGTCTCATTTAATGAAAATCAAACATAAATCTAATAAGATGCACCACATAATTAAATTCACTCATTAAATTCAAGCTATTGAATACAAATACCCACGCAATAAACATAAACGTCCAAACGAAATCACATGAATCAGAACTTGGATCCATAAACCTAGGTTAGAGAGATTACTCCTTCATAAGCTCAAGCACTATAATCAAATATACTAGAGAAATAACTCAATTGATTAATGAATTCAATTAAGCACAAAATTCTCATAAGGAACTACAAACACAAGCTTAAAGCAATTTACCCAGAAAATTCGAAAGAACCCAACAAGAAGAAATTGATTCTTTCACTGAGAGCTCTCTGCACTAAAAATTAGGTTAAAAACTATACATATGATTACATATTTTACAATGCACCTCTCATGCTTATTTATAGACTTATTCCAAAAGGAAATTGTTTGGATTCTGATTTGACTACGTGAAAGATCTCAATAACTATTTTTCCTTCTCATATTTATGCACATGTATAGACCAAAGAAACACGCGTTTTATTTGTGTCACATGGTGCTAATCAAGCTCTCTCCAAGACTCAACTTTATTCATCAAGACTCGGCTCCTTTATGACAATCTTCTATCCAAAAATCAAGGCTGCGAGGGTGAAAAAGTGCATTGATCGAGGCTTCGGTGTTAGGGCTCGACTTTACTTCAGCTTCAAAATCTTCAGAGTCTTTGATATACATTGTCGCGGGGTGAGTTTTAGCCTCGACTTGGTCTTGTCTTCAAAATTTCAGCCTTCAAAGGTTCTACTTTGCCCTTGATAAAAGTCTGAACTTCCTGCAGCTGTTGTTTTGCCCAAATCTGATTTGAAACTTCTTTGTTTCTTCACTTCTTCATTTTAAGAGCTAAAAACAACAATTAAGCCATAAAAGTGCATTTTCACAGGAATTTAATAAAAAAAATGCATAAAAAAACATGGTCAAAATCCTATGAAAATAATAGAGTAAAAAGTACTTATCACTAAGGAAACAAGCTTTGCACTCGACGAAATTATATGTGCATGGAAACATCAACTTACCAGCCATAGCAAAATGCTCCTTTTCAGGAGAAATCAACCCTGCCCCAATCCCACAGCCATTAACATTTACAACTCCATCAAAATACATTTTCCAACTCGTCGAGCTGATAATTTTTGTATCGTCTTGAGTAGTCGATAGTTACTCATCAAGGAACTATATTGAAGTTTCAGATGTCGTCTATTCTGTTGGAAATTCTACTAATTGATCAGTAATTGCTTATGCCTTTACAACTTTTGTGTGACATATATGATGTCATATTTTGATAATACCATTTTCCATTTGGAGAATCTCCAAATTACAATAGGTTTTGTGGATAAGTATCTCAACGGTCATGCTTGGTCAATAACTCAATTGAGTACTATAGAGTGTATTACTGAAGTTTGTACATGATTGAGACAGGGCACTGCAAACTTTTTCAACTTTAGGGTATCTCTGTTCCCTTGGGGAAAACTTCTTACTGAGGTAGTATATGGCATGTTCCTTCCCGTCTTCACCTTTTTGCCCTAGCATACAACCCATTGACTTTGGGAGGACAGTGAGATACAATATTAGGGGATATTAGGATAGGAGGGTTCATCATATACTCTTTGATTTGCTAGAAAGCTTGTTCACATTCATCATCCCATTTGATAGTTGCATTTTTCTTAATAATTTGAACCAAGGCTTACATCGGTTTGTGAGCTAGAACATGAATTTAGCCATGTAGTTTAGTCTTCTAAGTGGACCCCTAACTTCTCCTAAAGTTTTTGGTGTTGGCATTTCTAGAATGGATTTGAACCAAGGATTACATTGGTCTGTAAGCTGGGATATGAATTCAAGGAGCTTTCCCGAGGATGCCCTAAAGGTACACTTCTCTATTTGAGATAAAATTTTCTAAGCCAATAAAATAGCTTTCTCAAAACTTTGATGTGATTCTCTTTAGGTTGGGATTTGGTGATCATATCATCAACACAAACTTCAACTTCTTTATGCATCAAGTCATGCAACAATGCTACCACTACTTTCTGATATGTCACCCCAATGTTTTTAAGCCCGAAAGGCATTACCTTAGAACAAAACATACTTTATGTAGTGATGAAATTTGTCTTGGTCTTATCCTCTTCCACCATGCGGATTTGATTGTATTTAAAGAAACCATACATGAAGGAAAAGAGATGGTTCCCTACTATGTTGTTGACCAAGACATCAACGTGAGGTAGTGGAAAATCATCTATAGGGGTAGTTTGGTTTAGATCTCTAAAGTCTACACAAACCCTTACTTTGTCATTCTTTTTCGTGACTGGTACTATATTTACAACCCATTCAGGATGATCCGAGACATCAATGAACCCTACTTGAAGTAATTTCTTAACTTGCTCAGTTATCTTAAGTAGGATATGAGGTCTAAATCATCTTAGTTTTTTCATTTTAGGTTTAACATTTTCTTTGATGGGCGATTTGTGAACCAAAATCGATGAATCTAAACCAGGCATATTAGCATATGACCAAGCAAAGATATCTAAGTAGCTAACCAAGAATTCAAACAATTCATGTTTTTTTTCAATCACTCAAATTTCCCCCTATTCAAAGATTCTTAGGTTCTTAGTTAGTTCCCAAATTAACCACTGTTATCAACTCATCTACAAAAGTCTTCTGTTGTTCATAACGGTTTTAAATTAACCACTATTATCAACATAGCAAGGTCGGAACTGATACTAATATTCTCATATGCTGTGAATTCATTGTAGACACCCCATTTTTACCTATTTAAGGCTTTAAATGATAGTAAAAAATGTTATGTTAAGCCCGAAGATTATTACAAATACTATAATAAAATAAAAAAAGAGAGAAAAAAAAGAGGAAAGAAAGGAAATAAATAAACAAAAAGATAAAAATAAAAATAAGAAAAAAAGGAGAAAAAATAGTAATAAATAATAATAATTTTGTAAAAATTTTTTGGGCTTGATATAATACTAGTTTTATTATAACTTTTATTTTGGAATTAATTAAATTAGGTTTATTTATTAAATCTAATATTTTTTGAAAAGCCTTAAATACAATTTGTTTGCAAAAAAAAACGAGGCACAAGCAAAATGGCCTACTGGTAACGACGCACACACATACACAAGAGATTGGGGTTTGAATCGCGCATGGAGCATCCAAAATTTTTTTTACTTAAGCGAGTGCATAACATGTGGCCACGCGTGACCAATCCTGATGCACACACAATACACACGCATTGTCTCCTACCTCCAAAAGCCATTTTTTTCACGGACAATAGGTCATTTTTGAAGCCATTATTGATCAATTTGGCTTCATTTTTCATCAAATCAACATGGGGACCTGAAAGAGGACCTGAAATAATACAAGTTTGAGTCAAAGTTTGGTTTCAAAAATCGAATTTGGGTACTTGAATCTGAGTTTGAAAATCGATGAATACACGTTTTTTGCACAAGTTCCAAGTTTCACAATTCAATTCATTTGACGAATTAGGCTTTCAATGTCACAAATTTGACTCAATTAATCGCGATCAACACAATTCCAATGCTAATTGCACTTGAAAAGTACAAAAAAATAATCAATCAAGCTTGAAAACCTAAATTTGCAAATTTGCGTGTTCTTGGTTCCTTAATGAATTTCCCTCCAAATTCGACCTTTAATTAGTATAAATAGGGGTCGAATTCCTTGTTTCCATCATCCACAACTCCATAAATCACTAAGAAACATTCAAGATAGTTCGAATCCAAAATCAAAGTTCTTAGATTGAATTCAAAAATTTCGAATTCGTTAGATTTAGGAAGTTTTCGATGCAATTAGATGTTAGAGGAAGCTTTAGGAGTGTTTGATCTACTTAGTGGAAGCTTTGGTTCGCTTCTAGGACTCCAACCATCATCTCGACTCAAAACCCACCATCGGCCGCCATTGTAGAAGCTTCGAACCACCTTCCTCAACCACTTTCGGAGTAAATCACCATCGTATAGGTGTTTATCAATCTTAGGTTGATCATCTTCACAATTTTTGGCTCCTCAAACCACCTAATTTGGTGTTTTTTTTAACTCCCCAGCCGCCTCCAGCAATTTGCTCCGATTGGATCCAACTCCGACCAAGATCCAACCCGACCCGCTCCAGATCTAAGTCTGACCTGCTCCAGGTTATTATTATTATTATTATTTTCTTTCAAAAAATAATAAAATAAAAAAAAGGAAATATGCAAGAAAAAGGTTTTGTCACTTAGAATAAAAATTTTAAAAATATATAAATAAATTTAATATCTTATAGGTTTATATTGAAAAATTCTTGATTTTCTAAAAATCTCAAAAATTAAGAAACTTAAAATGAAAAGAATTCCAAAATCTAAAATAAACCAACAAATTAAATTTTTATAAGAAGAACTATGTTTCAGCTTATCGCGATTAGCGGGTACGTAAGCACCTCGGGGGCGACTTAAAATCTAAAAAAAATTATTTTTGTTCCACTATATTTTGTAAATTTCAAATTATTAATTTATTTGTAAATATAAATGATTTCATCATTAATTTGTAAATAAAATTGTAAATATGGAAATCCATAAAATTTAATTTATTTATTGAGCATTAAAAAGGATAGATTCTAAGTGGTAACCATATGGTTTTAATAGGGTAGCCCCTAAGTCCAAAATCTCTGATTTATAAAATTTGGTTTTCAAATCAATTTTTCACAGACTAGTAGCTAAGTTAGGATTAACCAACCCATTGGTCCTAACTCATGTTTTTTTTTTCTTGATTTCAATCGGGTGGCGACTCCAAAATGCTTTTCACAAATTACATTTCTTTTAATTCTTAGTTGAGGGTTCGTATTAAATGGGTTGAATCAGATTAAAAGAAATTAAACCAAAAAATGAAAAATCTAGGCTCAACATTCATGATATCTTGAAGTACTTTCCACGAAATTAGACTTGGAAGGAGAGGATAAAGGATAGATAGCACAAGAAAGAGAAGCAAAATAAATATATAGGTATAAGAGGCAAAGATGATTTGGAATGGCATAAAGTTCATGATTTCATTCTTACTGTAGTTTTATTTAGTTACAATTATAGAGAGATAAGGAAAAGAGTAAGGTTCAATATCTATGGACCCTATTCCACCGAGGACTTTACTCGTCTAGGGAGCTAGTACTATTGATGGACATAGTAAACTAGCTGTTTAGAGCTGGAGCAGTGTTGCTGACTTCTTTACTAGTGCCAGAATGGTAAGTGCGGTCAATTAGATCATCGACTTCTAACCACAGGCATGGAGTATCAGTAGATGTTGAAATTACATTTACCCTATCAAACAATTGTAAACTAAGGTCTTCCATTTCTTCACTACCAATGTAAAGGGTGGCAGTTTCATGATAGATAGCATGATCTTGTTCTCCCATTACAGTTACTACTTGACCATTACCATAAATTTGAATTTTTGGTTCAAATAAGTGGGTATTACCCCTGCAACATGAATCCGGGGTCGTCCTAACAGCAAATTGGAAGATCTAGGGAAATTCAATACCTGGAAAGTGATATTGAATGTCTCAAGGCCAATCTTGACTTCTAGTTCGATTTCTCCTTCAATAGTTCTCTTAGATCCATCAAACATCCTAGCAATTAGAAAGCTTTGTTTGATTTCAGATTTGTTCGCTCTAAGCAGCTCTAAGGTGCATAGTAGGTAAACATTGAAGGATGATTTGTTGTCTATCAGGAACCAAGATACGAACATTCCTTTACATTTCAACACTATGCATAAAGCTTTGGTATGCTGATTACCTTCTTCGCCTATATCTTTAAGGGAAAATGCAACTTGGTTTAGTATCAATATGGAATGGAATATTAGACCTAACTACTTAACTTGTATGTTTCCAAGAACTTTACATCTCCTAGGACTTTCATCGGTGCACTTTGGCGTAAATCATAGGAGAGCAGCAATCCCATCAATGATATTTAAGCAACGGTCTTAGCAAGTTGGTTCATGACTTTGTACTCACTTGCTTTGACTATTTTTAGAAATGAGTCAGCATCTTTCTCCTTAGGACATTAATCTACTTGAACAGACTGTTTTTTACTTTTAGTATAGCTCAGTTTCTTTCTAGCCTCGTCATTACTATCATATACTCGCTTGGATTGAGTTAACCCACATACATCAACATTGACATTGGATTTCCCATAGTCAAAAGGCATAGCCTTATAATCCTTTGATGGGGCCGAAATATTAAATAACAGCCTTTTTGGTGCCTAAGGTATAACAGCTTCTTTTTGTTCTTGATCTTTATAACGTCAAATCATAACTAGTTTTCGAACCTTACCAATCATGTATATTTCTTTTTCCTCTAGTTTCTCAACTTTAGTTTGCTTCTCTTTGAGTTGGTTATCCTCTTCTTCAAATTCGAACCCCCAGCCTGTGGGTGCTACATCTTCTAAAGGAGAAAGGGGTTCTAACCATGAATAATCAACCAGGTGTCTAGAGGATTCACCTCAAGTATCAATAGTCCTGCAAGCCATATTGCTTTCAACTCTTTATAAGTGTGTCCTTTGCATTCTGCCTCCTGTTCTAGCTTTGGAGTGATTACTACCAAGATAACACTTTTTGTGATCAAACAATCTCACAGCATTTTATAAATTTTACTTTTTACTCTAGCATGGTCTTTGAGGTTCACATTGTACAACCTGATTTTCTTATTAACTGAGTAAACTTCGGAAACCGGAAACCAAAACCCTAAACCGGATTAGCTTAAGTTTAAGAGAGAAACCTAGGAACCCTGAATCCGACTTTCTTTCGGTTTCAAATTAAAAGAACTTTTATAAAATAAATTAATGTGAAATATTGTTTTAAAGTATATTTTAAACCCTGAAAAGATCTTATTTCGAAAATTTTTCTATTCCGGGTCTTCCTAAGATCCATTACGCAAAAGCGAGCCCCAGAACTCGAAATTCGAAAAATATTTCGGAATACTCTTTAGAATCAAAATTTAATAAGGATTTCAAAAATATAAATTTTATAATTTTTCGGTTTATAAAAATTACAAATATAGCCTTTTTCTCGTATTTTCTTTATTACCGGTAAAGTAATTATCTTATTTACTATTCATTACTATTCACAAGTATAACCTACTACACTCACAAGCCACTCCCTACTCTTACATCCTTAAAAACATTCAATTACATTTTCTTTTCCAAGGATAATTTGTCTCTTAAAAATTATTACAAATTAAGACTTTTTTATTACATAAATTACAAAACAAACGAATTAAACTCTCTCCCCCTCTCCCTCCCATTTTGGTCGGCGCACACCCCCCCTATTTTACCCTCAATTTTTTTTTATTTTACTTTCTTTTATAATTAAAACAAACCCTAATTTACTTACTATATATAATCTTTTACTTTCTCTCTCTTTCATTCATTTTCATTTGTTTTAAAAGTCACCAACTCTCTCTCTTTTACCCTCTCTTTCCGTAAGCTTCCACACACCACACACACTCACACAAGCTTGTTAATCTTCTTCATTTTCCTCTTGATACAAGCCTTAGGTGATGAATCCTAAACTATCTTACAATTAAACCTTGTAATGGCAAGATTATTCATAGGTATTTTCACATTTATGTCCCCATGAGCACTTGCTAGGATTAAGAAAATACTACTACATGAATATCAAGCCATCACAAGAGTAGATCTTGTGTTTAAATGTGTTTTTGTTGGATTATCTTCATGTTCATCCATATACTAGTAGAGTAAAGTAGAGCTCTTGCATAAAAATCCATGTTCATGTTTTCAAACTCCATTTCATACATCATAGGTAGTAGATCTAGCATTTAAATGCTTATATTATACTTGACATTCATGATCTCATGAATATTTTGTGTTTTAATGCATTGATGATCATCAAGGTTTTGTCTTGTATATATAAATGTGGTAATTAGTAGATCTTTAGTTAGATGATACAAGAAACTTAAAAAGAAAAAAAATTTGTTTGAAATGTTCAAATGAAAATTCGGATGACTTCAAGACCATGCATTAAAAACCCTTTTATCAGTCCTAGAACTTATGTTTTATATGAAAAATGAAGGGTATAGGTAATAGATATTATTAAGCAACGATTTTTATAAGATAAAATGAGATTTGATAAGAAAAATATGTAAAACAAATAGTAGAAATAAGATAGGAAATTTTGAGTTACTAATCAACTTATGAAATTCGTAATTTTGGAGTATTGTCATAAAAACACCTATTTTCCAAACTCAAAAGGAAAGTTTTATTTAAGAAATGAAGTCCTTAAGGGATAGGTATAATAAAGCCTTAAATTTAAATGTATTAAATAAGTTTTTCTCAAAGAAATCATTCAAAAATTAATTTTTTAAAATTCGGATTTTGGAATAACCCCTATTTGAAAACATGTTTACAAAGTATAAAATGAAAATTTTCATGTAGAAATGAAGGTCTTAAGTAATAGATATAATAAAGACTCAATTCTAGCAAAGATAACTAGAATTTCCTAAGTAATAAATCCAAAACAAATGGAAATGATCAAAGTTAGGAAACTAGTTTTCTTAAAGGTAAATAGTCATAAAGTCTTACAAATAAAAGTTTCTAAAATTTCCTTTTAGTAAAAATTGTCAAGAGCATGCATACATTAAACTCATAACATGCCATTCATGATAGGAAATAATCAATATTGCATGTATAATTGATCTATAAAGTAGAAACATTACAAACATTCACAAAACTATTTTTCGGAATTAGAATTTGTTACTGATCAGAACTGGTCATACTGTTTCATGACCCAAACATTTTCAAAACTTGAAAATAATATGATAAATAGAGAGAGCTTTCGAAGTAAATAGAAAGCGATATATAATTTGCAAAATTTCGAGTTAAAATAACCAAATTATGGTCGTTTTAAGTCGGGACTTCCGCAAATGACAAGAATTGTGAATTTACTAGTTTTGTTAAATAGTTTGGATTAGTTAAGTGATGAAATACTTATTAGGGTATTTCTTCCTTTTTAGGTGACCCCGAAACCAACGATTCTCTACCACTGGATTATTTTTACTAAAAGACCAGTGATCCAATGGCCAAGTGAGTATTACTTCCGATTCCATTTATTTTATGTGATTGTAGTGATAGCTGCATTAGATATTTGGTAAAGATAAAATGGATATGCATGATGAGGATGAATGGGAATTATGTATGGTTGTTGTTGATATGAGAAATTGAAAATAAGAATATCGAAGCCGGGTAACTAACAATTGTGTGTATAGATGAATTAGGATTGATTGTCTACAACTATTGATTGATCACTTAAGGAATTGATATAATTGACTGTGCGGAATTGAAAATAAATATGGACTCATTCATATCATAAATGGGGATGGAGCATTAGCATTAGTTAGTTTTCTGTGATCCGAAACGGTGTAAAAGTTGGTTAATCGTGATCCATAAATAAATTAATGAGTTGGTTAATCATGATCCACAAACGAATTTATAAGTTGGTTGACCGTGATCCTAAATGTCATATTTGAGTAGTACCACACTATTCGTTAATCTGCTAACCCGGGATGGAGGGCGTAAGTCCATTCACATATGATTTCCGACTAGTCATATGTTTGTTGAATCCATACGTTTGATGCATATCACTTGTTTGGCTAATCACTTGCTTGTATGATGTGTTATGAATGTGATCTTGGAAGTTCTCCCTCACTAAGCTAGTGAAGCTTATGTCCCTATAGTTTTTATTTATTACAGCACTAGTTCATATGGCTTAGACCGAGGCAACTTACAGATCAAGTACAGGAGCTAGGCGTTTCCTTTAGAAGCTGTATTCAATTTTGTTTAGACTTCCGTAGGAAAGCAAGAGACTTTGGATGACTATAAAAGACCTCTAAAAGATATTCTTTTGCGGAGGAATGCCTCTTAGAATTTGTAACTAATTATATATGTGTTTTGATTTATTTTCTAATGCTATTGAATGCCAAATTAAACTCTTTAGCTCCATCGGTTCAAGTATTCTATTATCGTAAAGGGACGTCTTACATCTATACAAGGCTCCTGAAGGACTTAGGTAGTAATTTGTGAGTCTTATATGGCATATGACGGACTGTTACGTTCAGGGTATCCTATAGGGCATGACACACATGCTGCATGTGTCCCATTTGTCTAAGTTTCTAAGCAAGTTGAGAAAGAGAATATGGTATCTCATCTAAGTCCAAGTTATTTTCTTCTTCTTCAACCATTGTGATCATGTTGATGCTGTGGCTATGAGTAGATAGAGGATTGTTATTGACATTTGATCCTGAGGCTTCAATAAAGTCCAACTGAATGAGTTTCACATCAATTAGGTCTTGGATGCGATGTTTCAATTGGCAGTAATTTTCAATAGAATGCCCTTCTTGCCCCATATGGTACTCACATTTTAATGTTGGATCATATCCTTTTGGTTTTATACCCTTGGAGTAGAGGCTCAAAAGTCAACATTCTTTCTTCTCGGAGTTTATGTAGCTTGGTGAATTGTTTAGCTGGGCCATTTCTCCTTTCATGCTCTTTCCTGAGTTCTCAATTTGGTTGACTTAAGCTTTGCAATATGAAATTGAGGTCGGATTACTTGAAAAGAACCAGTATTCACAACACTGATAGCTGATTCTTTTTCTTTGACAATTGCTCGGGTTAGCCTTTTGTTATGTAGCTCAGCCAATTTGCCAAACAAGATTGCATCTTCAATTCTACTTCCAGCTGGTTAACAGCTATATGACCCACTAAATACTAGTAGTATGGCTTACTTAGAGTGTTAATGAACATGTTAGTCAGCTCTTACTCAGAAATGATGGTAATGACCATAGCAACTTTGCTCCTCCACCTTTATGCATTCTCTTTAAGAGTTTCATTATTTCTCTTGGTCATTTTGCTTAGATCATCCACTAAGGAAGCCACTTCTATGTTGAATTTATATTGGTTATCGAAGGATTGAGCTAGCTTTCCCAAGTGCTGATCTCATTCATATCCAACCAAGCATTGTCGATCCCGAATTTGGCTTCTATTCTCCTAAAGGTCCTGATATGTATCAAACCTAGCTCGTTTGATAGGGAACACTCGATAAGGAACCAATAGGATTTTGTAAAAGCTTGAATTTGAAATCTATTTAGTTTGGAACTACCACTAACCAAAGTTGAAAAAAAAAAATAAAGGGTGAATTAGAAATCAAATGGGTGGTATGATTTCCAGTTCAACCATTGGTTTGCATAAAAAACAAAGAATGTTGACTTCGCAGGCTGCTATTTTAAAACCTAAACAGTCATCTGGGCTTTATAAATCTTTAATATATGGGTCAAAACTTATGAGAAAAAGAGATTGATTTAACTTTTTTAATTTTTAGACCTTTATGAAAGGGTATGTATAGATTTTTGTCTTTTGTCTTTGAAAGATACTTAAGAGTTTTTTTATTATTATAACTACCCATTAGGTGTCTACATATCTACTAGCCAAAATTAGATCCCTATAGTTCGTTTTGATTTTTGTAAGATTGTTATTGTTACTGCATTTTCCTTTTTTAATTGTGAAGAACCATCAAATGTAAGTGCTTTAACCATTTTGGTTTTTTTATCCAAAAAAGTACTTAAAAAGTCTAATTTTGATTTCATTATTTTTAAAAACTCCTAAAAGATACTATTCTCTTAGAAAACAACATTTTTTTTTTTTTGCATTTATAGAAAATAACTAGATGATAAATATATATAAGGCGACAAAAAGATTTTTTATAGTATAATATATATATATATATATATATATCTCATACATAGGAAAAAGGTTAAAAAAAAAAAGAAAAAACTTTTGTTGATTTTTATGAAATTTCTCATTTTTAAGTTTTTGATAAAAAGAGATGATATTTATAAGAGACCTAAAAACTAAGCATGCTCCAGCTATTACACTAAATAATTTGCCTATCAATTGCGAAATGGTATATGTCAAATATAGCATGTTATCAAAAGGGCGATTTGAGAAGCTGAAAACCCTATACCCATATTTTTATTGATTTTTATAATTCATCCCTAAAACTTTTATCGTTGTCTCGTTGACTATACCATCTTTTATAACCTAAAGTCTTATTTATTTAATTTAGTTTATCTAATCATCATATTATATATTAATATCATTCAAATAGTAGCATAAATATAACAATAGGCTGGGCTCGGTGAAGGAGGGCAAAGGTTGAACCTCGTGCTTTGCGAATTGTAGGGCAAGCCAGAGTCGAATTGAGTTTCTCAAATCCTGCAAAAGAAAGAAAACAGAGGTTAGTGGCCTTCTCTCTTGACGGCGGGTTATCGGATGGTAATGGGTCTATTGAGTGGTGACTCTGTTTGATGTATAGGGGCTGGGTCGGTTTTGGATGATGGCAGCGATTCAAATGGTGTTAGCGGGTGTCGGTACGGTGGTGGTTGATGGCGGTTGCGAGACTGGAGTTTTGGTTCTAGGTGGTGGTTAGAGTGTATCAAGGGTTGTGATGTTGCGGCGGTGTTCTTAGGAGAGAGCAAGTGGTCTTGGTTTTTGCGATGGGTGGTTTCAGATAGTACTTTGGTGTTGGAAATTGGTGAAGAAGTTTCTGGGTTCAGTCGAGGAAGGGGGTGGTGGTTGCAACTATGAATGGGTTTCGGCTGTTGGGTCGGATGTAGTTGAATGCTCGCAGCGGTTTCCGCGATCCGAGGTGGTTGGATGTTGGAGTTGGGGGTATGATTATGGATGTGAAGATGATGATTTGGTTAATGGCACGACCAAAATTGGGTGGTCGTGGATGCCTATGGTTGTTTTAGATAGTGTTGTTATGGCGGTTTTTGTGGCTTGGAAAGAGAGAGAGAGAGAGCGAAGGGGTCGAGAGAGGGATGGTGACCGAGAGAGTAGCCGCTGAGAGATTTGTAAGTCTGTTTTTGAATACGAAGATGAAGGTCGAGTCTGAAAGGGACAGGAAGGACGTTAATCCACGGAGCGTCTGTTACAAAACTTCAAAGGTCAATCGTTTATGATGGTAATAAAACTTGAATTTCGATTCTGAAAGAGTGATGGAAAAGTTAGATTCCAAAAAAATCGACTTTTCCAAGTTGATTAAGGTCGAAAATCAAGCTCATTTAAGCTTGGACATTCAAAAATGGTGACTCTGAGTTAGGGAAGACAATGTGCATGTAGTACACGCGCTCGTCTTTCTAAGCACACGAGATGGCTTCTAGCACGTAATGCCTCCTCTTCACGATCCTCTTAGGTCGCATTTGTTATAAGAAAATCGTTCGGAATAGAATGGATTAGAATTGAAAGAATTGAATGGAATGGAATTGAATTAATATGAAAATGATAAATATATTTCTTTGTTTGGATACGGACACAACATGGAATGGATATGAATTAATTTATATTAGAATTTATCAAAAATATCCTTCAAAAAAATAAGATGATATTTAAGTAAAAATTCTTAATAGAAGGCGGAATGGAATCGTGATGCCGCCTTCTCAAAGGCGGAATCAAATTCCAGCTATAAGCTAGAGTCATCGATTCCAAGGAATCACGATTCCGCCTTCTTATGACACTCCTAAACGTAGGAAAAGGAATGAAAGCCAGCATTGCGATTTCATTTCGATCCATTCCTACATACCAAACAAGCCATTAATTCAAACTTTGGCCATCCTTTTGCTTTCCTATGCCCTTAACCAACTTAGCTACTTGTTTTTTTGACAACTTGCCCACTTAAAATTCTTTTAACCTATAAAGATCAACCCCAACATGATCTAATATTAAACTGGGCTGAAATGAAGATAGGTCCAAGTCCAAATTGACTTTCAAAAACAGTTTAGCCTACCATAAAAAGGACCAATATACTTACTAAAAGCCTAAAACGAAAATTTCTGTATATTTTCTTCTTTTATAATAATTTTTTTATCTTTTAAATTAAAAAAAAATATTTATAACTCAGATTCCAGAATTGTAGGGGTCGATATCTCTTACAAAATAGCAAAATAAGATAAATAACTATATAATTACAAAATTTCACACCATAAACATTAAACATATAAACTATTTTCTAATCTTATCTTCTTATCTTCAAATGCTACACTAAAGAAGAAAACTCTCTCTTCACATACTCTTAACCCATTCCCAACTTGAACTATTCCTACATAAAAATTATAAGGATGTGAGCTCAACCATAACTCAATGAATAACATGACCAAATCACATAACAAACAATTGCCAAGCAAGTGTTATTAACAAACATATGCTATGCAATGCAATACTCAACCATATGATATGCACAATTTAGATGACTGAAATCCAAACCAATAGAGATTTATGCTCTCTCTCGGGGGTTGAAGGACTGGCTCAAGTTATTCTTTTTTTTTTTTTTACCGAAAATAGAAGCATCTATTAAAATTACCCATTATCGGGAACAATACAAGATAGATCAGTTCTAATAGACAAATCACGAGCTAGTAGCTTTTAAAGAGAGGATGGGGTGGATAACCACCAATCAAATGGACGCATCCTCCTTCTGAACACAATATCTACCCAGTTAGCAACACAATTTGCATTTCTTTTAACAAAGACAAAGAAGTATTTCATATTCTGCAAAGAAGAAAAAGAAGTAGGCTTCTTCAAAAAAAAGGCCAAGAGGACCAATGAAGCCCTCGATGTCCATTAAATGCTTGGATCACTTGTTTGCAATCTGATTCAAAAAGAATTGTTGGCCAGCTATTCTTTTTGGCTAATACTATTCCAAGATTCAAAGCAATGATTTCACTTGCCTCTGCCGATGGATATAAGCACAACACTAAAGCTCCTCCAATAAGGCTTCCTTTTGAATCTCTAACCACAGCTGCAGCACTACCCATTACATTTGGTCCAACCCATGACCCATCTGTATTTACCCTTATGCACGAGCCCCCATTTGTGTCATTATCAAGCATCTACCCTCCTACATTTGCCAGCCTGGGATTACCTTGTATCAGATTTACACCTCTGCTTCGTATGGTCAAAATATTGCTGGGATTGTGCCGTTCCACCGCGATCTCTTCCCTTACCACCATAACCACCCCTCTCAAAGGATCATCAGAGTCTCCTCCCGTACTACCTCCTGGACTTTCCGATAAGACTACTTCTGTCACTAATGGGGCCCTAAGGTATGCTTTCTCCTTTAACTGAGTTATTATTCGGAGAACAGTAGATGTAGGGTTTGGATCTCTGTAATTATGTATAGCCCAGCACCTTTCCTTCCATATTCCCAAAGCCACCTCGCCAATAGTTGTTATTTTCCGCTTTCGTTCCTCCTTCAGTAAGTTATGGTTTTCCACTTGATTGTCCCACCACGTAGCAAAGGACGTGATCTGATGTTTATCATAACGAATTCCTAGCACCCCGAACCAAACACATAGGACCCAATTGCAACCTATTATTGCATGTTTTGATGATTCCTCTTCTTCGCAGAACTGGCATTTTGGAGATTGAGTGACCCGATGCTGAAGAAGGTTCCTCATAACTAGAATGGCATTCAACAACACACGCCACAGGAAGTGTCTGATTTTTGGTAAGTTCTTGCTATTCCAAATTTGTTTCCAAACGTGTTTTGGAATTTGATTTGATGATGATGGTTTGTCTAGACAAGTAACAGATCTTGTCTCATGCAGGAGATGGTATACCAACTTGACCCTGCATTCACCTCTCCTATCGAAAGGCCACACCATTCGGTCCTCTGCTTCCAAATTCGATATTGGTATGCTTTGGATGGCCATCAGCTCAAAGTCAGACAGTAAGTGCTTAACCCTTCTCACTTTCCATTGCTGTGAATTTTTGTCCATTAAGTCGCATACCCTCAGCCATGGCTCAAAATTACTTCCTTGGGCCAAGCATCTGTTATGTAGAAGGGGAATCCATCTATCCGTCCCCACTTTAATTTGATCCCCTTTGCCCACGATCCAGTTCACATTCTTATATAGGATGTCCTTCCCTTCCAAAATACTACTCCATCCCCAAGATGCTCTACTGCCCTTGCTTACCTCCTTGAAGGAGCAATTAGGGTAGTATACTCCTTTAAGAAAGCGAACCCAAAGAGCTTGTGGATTTTGGTGTACTCTCCAAGCTAATTTGGTTAGGAGACTCAGGTTGAAAAGATGCAGATCTTTGAATCCCATACCACCTCTATCCTTAGCTCTGTATAAGCATTCCTTGTTAACTTAGTGGATACTTCTTTCTCCTCGACTCTTACCCCACCAGAATATGTTAATCTGGGCATTTACTTGATAACACCATTTGAGTGGGAACTTGAAAATGCCCATTGAATAGGTGGGTATAGCATAGGCAACTGATTTAACAAGAATTTCGCGACCAGCCTCATTGAAGAGATTTTGCTTCCACCCTTGAGTCTTTCTAAGCACTCTCTCCTTAACAAAATGTAGGGCATCACATTTGGACCTACCACATATTGTGGGTAATCCCAAATAAAACCCAGGGTCTTCCATACAAGCAATGCTTAGATCCCTTCTCACCTCAGTCTTCCACTCGCTGGTAGAATTCTTACTGAAGAAGGCAGATGATTTAGAATAGTTGATTGCTTGTCCAGATGCCTTATAGTAGTCTAGCAGGATCCTCTTTAGTTTCTGCAGCCCCCCTTGTCCTGCTTCCAAGAAAAACAAAGAATCATCTGCAAACAAGAGGTGGGTTAGAGCAGGACATGAAGGTTTAACTTTGATTCCTCTAAATAGGCCTTCCCCGGAAGCTTTAGTTAGCCTTTTGGATAGGACTTCAACTATAAGAATAAAGAGGTATGGGGAAAGGGGGTCGCCTTGTTTAATGCCTCTAGAAGGGATTACCAGACCTACAATTTTCCCATTAACAACAATATTAAAGGAAATGCTGGTTGCACACGCCATAATCCATCTAACAAAGACCTATCCCAATCCCATCCTTAACATAACAGCTTCTAAAAAGTCCCACTCAATACGATCATAAGCCTTGCTCATATCCATCTTGATAGCGTTAAATTGCTTTATTCCTTTTGTTTTATTTTTTAGAAAATGAAATATCTCATGCGCTATGATGATATTGTCTTGGATCATCCGACCTGGAACAAAGGCACTTTGATTTTCCAAAATGATTTTGTCTAGGAAGATTTTCAATCTATTAGCCAGAATTTTTGAGATAATTTTATAGAGATTATTACAAAGGCTAATAGGTTGAAAATCAGACACAAAGGAAGGAAATTGGATTTTAGGAATTAAAACCAGATCTGTTTGATTAAGGGAAGAAGGGATAATACCTGATACAAAGAAATCTTGGACCGCTGCTATAACTGATGGACCAACATAACTCCAATAAGATTGATAGAAGATACCCGGAAAGCCATCAGGACCTGGAGCTTTTAGGGCACCTAACTGGAAAACAGCCTCTTTGATGTCCTCCTTAGCTACTGATGCGCATAAACACAGATTCATGTCCTCTGTTATGATTGGATCAATCCAGCCCAGACCTTCACCCCAATCTCGATTGCCTTCAGATTGAAATAGGAGACGGAAATAATCAATAAAAGCCTGACCAATATCCTTCTCATCTTCAAGAAAAACTCCATCACCCCTATTCAGTCTCAAAATTTTATTCCTATGCCTCCTACTTAAGGTGGATCGATGGAAGAAATTGGTGTTCTTATCCCCATATAAGAGCCAGTTTATCCGAGATCTTTGGTGCCAAAACATTTCTTCCTGTTCCCATAGATCATCTATTTGAAGTTGGATAACCTCTTCCTCTTCTAAACCGACGACATTTGGATCATTTTGGATTTTTCCAAGCTTTTCTTTCAATTCTTCTATCAATTTGCGATTGTTGGGAAAGTACTCTCTACTCCACTTTGATAATTTTTTGCTACATTCAATTAAACCATTTTCCATTTCTACTAGGCTCCTCATAGTACCTGTGTCCTTCCACACCTTTTCCATTATTTGACCACATATTTCAAAAGATCTCCATAGGTTCTCAAAACGAAATCTCCACTTGCCTTTTCCTTCAGTCACCGGAGTATTAATAATAATTGCAGCATGATCCGAGCCTATTGAAGGCTCACACATGATCTGTGTTTTTGGGTAGCATTCTAACCAGGATGAGGAGACCAGGGCTCTATCTAATCTCTCTTTGATTCGAATCCCCTCATGTCTCTTATTGGACCAAGTGAAAAGAGATCCAATACATCATGGGTCCATCAGCATTGCCTCTGAAATCATATGATTAAAGCATTCATCTATCTTATTCACACTTAAGAGAACTGTGAACTAAGGAAAGGGATGCTTTCTCAACCTCATTGTTTTCATAGCTCATAGCTTTCACACACACACACACACACACACATATATATTACTAATGTAACCCCAAACTTCCCTTTAGAAGAAACTAAGGAAGGGGGAGGATTTACTTTGTAATTCATTTTATTGAAATATAACCTCTAACTTCTCCTTATAAAGAATTAAAGAGGGAGGATTTCACTTTGAAACCCATTTTGTACTTGTAGATATATATATATTATATATATATAGCCAACAACCCTATAGTAGCCTTAACTAGATTCACTGGACTCTCTACAACACTACTACAGAATTGGAATATTAATACGTGACATGAATACCATTCTAATGCAAGTATGTTATCATGCAATGAATGATAAATTACTTAAATAGTCAAATATATTAAGTTGATTTATCAATGTGCTTAATCAATGTAGTAAACATTCATCAACAACATTAATTCAATCATTTCAAGCAATGCGTGATCACTTTTTATTTTAATGACATATCAAACAATATAATCATCAAATAACATATGAATACCCAATCCTCACATAAATTCAATTATGTTTACCTTGATTTAGGTGCAACTACATTACAAGCACAAACAAAGTGATAGGGTCGATGTTACCCACCTGACATCTATGTTAGGTCTTAACAAGCCTCTAAGAAAACCGAATCATCCCCATAATCAACGTCAAATCATCAACATCCTTCATATTGAAATCTAAACAGAAATAGAAGATTGGCTGGGGCTATTTGAGAGAATATATCAAAGGAAAACTTTTGTTCATGAAAATAAACTCATTTTAAGATATTATTTAATTAGACAATATGTAGGAATCCCACCGTGGCTATGAAGATTGTCCCGCCAAGATACAGACATTTCTCCATTGTTTGTCAAAGCATTTCCTTTTTCTTTGTTTATGATCATTTATTATAGAATAACATTAAAACATTCATATACAATAATAATCATTTCCTAAGTAGTCATACATTTGAAGCAATATACTCCCTTTATCATTTTAAGTCTAACATACTACAATTACATCTGAACCATTTATTTATTAAGTCTATATTGATCTAACTTAACCATTATTCTAATTATTAAGTTATATTTATTAATCTCTAATTCATTCTCATATATCTATTAAGACTTTAATTAACATAAATTTCCTATTTTAAATGAATCTCTTTTTAGCTTCTTTTAGTCCTTCAAGTTAAATTAACTTAGGTCTATTAACTATTTTACTTTAAATCCAAATTCCACATTAAGCCTAGTTTAGTCACTAAGTTGTATTCGTTCATCCCATTCAGACAACATTATATATCCTATAAGATTTAAATTTAAGCTATATCATTTTAACTCATCATGATTTATTAAACTAAATTGAACCTAGGTTTATAAACTAAGTTCATTTTATAAACTTAAGTCTATATTAACTTAATCTTAGCCAAATTAAATACACTTAATCAATTTAATTCATTTTAGCTTTAAAGTTCATTTCATACTTGAAATTCATGTTAACTCAATTTAATCCTAAATCCATTAATTCTTACAATTAATCTTACGAATACTAATATATCATATCTATTATTCATTATTTATTTAATTCATTTTAGCAGGGGAACCAAACAGGGCTGTATGAACTCAAATGGGCATGTATGAAAGGCTGTATCAATTTTGGAGTGAAACTAATAAACCATACACCCCCTCAAACGGGCCTGTATGAAGGGCTGTTTAGTTCATACACCCTCCCATATGGGCCGTTGTAAGGGATGTTTCAATCCAAGGATTTACATAGAAAGTCATATACCCTTCCATACGGGTCATTTCAAGTTAGAGTCTTTACATAGAAATTCAAACACCCCTTCAAACAGGTTGTTTGACAGGCCGTTTGAACTTTTGCGACTTTCCTTTGTCTTTTCTTCAAAACTTAGTTTCTTTACTACTTGTTTTATATCACAACTCAACATACACAAACTTATTATCTACATACATACTTATAACCATAACTTACAACATCAATACATATGTTATTACTTCTTTTTTCATCAAATCATTTTGTTAATTTTTTTGGTTCTAATATGAATAAACATATTTATGTTTTGTCTTACAAGTTTATACATCATTCATTTACTAGTTTTAAAACACATCCAACTCATATCTAGCACCAAAACGTCATATATATACATAAACAACAAACAAATTAAGGAAAATAACTAACTTACTGGTCTTAGGAAAAGCTCAAGCTTTCAAAACTCCATTACCACCACTTTTCTTTAACTCTTAAGAATATTTCATGCATGATATTCATCTTTGATCTTGTTCCCATCTTCATTTTTGAAATGACCTAAATTTAAATTCTATTTAATTTTCATGTGTTGTTTATTTATCTTAGGTATTGAATTGAATGACCATGGTGTTTAAGATAGTTGTGTTGGAAATAGTTTAAATGTATTATTTTGCATATGTAGTGAAATTAATATTTTGTTTTATATGGATTAATGTGTGTGTAGTAGAGTTATTAATTGTGTCTTTTGTACATTAAGATGTTAAGTTAAGTTAGATTTATAAAATCAACCTTGGTTTTTCATAAGATTAGTTGATAGAATTTTCTTAGTTAAGTTAGCATTTATGCCTAAATAAAGCCCCAAATGAGACTCAAATTCACCTAAAATGCACCCTAAATTTATATATGCCTTAAAGGGCAAATTTGGGATATGTTTAAAGCTTAATTTTGCTTAATTAGACTACTTTTTGAGGTAGCCATTATTTCATACGAATTTTGCTTTTTCTTTCTTTCTTTTCTCTTCTTCTTTCAATCTAAATTCCAAGTCCAATTCAAGAACAATAGCAAGCTTTGAAAATCAAGTTCTCTCCAAGGCAAGGCATTTACATGTGAGTTGATTTAAGTGTGGCTTATGCTTTGTTTCCATTTCTTGTTGTAGCTTTGTGAAATCTTGGATGAAATGAGATTAATGTTATCTAAATTGCTTGTTCATGCATTGAGATGAGCTAAGAATGTGTTTTGTTAGTGTGTAAGTTTGTTTATGCATTGTAGAAGTGATGTGAAGTGTTAGGAGGATATGAAGATGGTTTGTGTAGGAAGGTTGAGAATGGATGGAAGTGGAATTGGAAGTGTTTAAATGTGTTGATTTCATGTTTTGAGTTGCTAAGGTTGAGTAGTGTAGATAGGAGTGAGTATATGAAGTTGAAAATGTAGTTGAGGAAGGTTTGAAAATGTTATAGGATAGAATTTTCGAAAGTGGAAAAACAGGGGATTTGTGTTCTGTTGTATAGGCCTGTTTTTAAACGTACGCCGGCATCTGGGGTTTCTACGCCGCCGGCCTATAGGCGGTGTTGGAAGCCCACATAATCAAATTTCTTAAAGCCGTTTGAACGCCGCTGGCTTTCGCTGGAAAAGTCAGCCGACGTTCATTCTTTCATATTGTACGTTGGCTACTAGGAATAAAAGCCGCCAGCGTATGTGTAGAGGCTGCCAGCATATCTAGGTAAGCAGCCGGTTTGCACCTCTCTGGACGTTTTGGAAAATTTTGGATTTTTCATTCTACACCGGCTTAAAGCCGCTGGCGTAGAATGAAGGCAGCCGGCGTACCCTTAAGTGCTACCAGCGTTGGCAGTGTTGATTTTCATAGTGTTGAACACCGGCTCAAAGCCGCCAGCTTTGAGTGCCGGCGTGTCCCCTGTGCTTTTGATTTTTTTTTTTTTTATAAAACTTTTTCCAAAATTTTCCGAAGTTTGATATTTGATCAATTAAGTATTTGTTAAGCGATTTAGGATATAATAGGACATTTAAATGCTTTATTATGACTTTGTATTAAATTATTTGAATTTCTTTGATTAATTGTGATATATAGATATAATATGTGTATATATTTGTGAATGAGGAATCTATATTTATTTATTGATTATTTTGATATTCTTATTTCAGTTAAGGACTCTTCGGTTAGTTCTTCACCAAGAGATCATAATAATATACTAATAGGTTCAGATACGTAATAACTTGTTTGATTTTGCTAGGACTAGGCATTCCTAAATTGACTTAAATTGATTAGACTTAATATTTGAATGAATTGGATGTTTATTACGCTGTTTAATCTGGTCCAAGAAGCAGTAAACCTATCATGATGTAATGACATGTTAGCTAGGCGCTTAACTAAGTTATGATGCAATGACTTTACCATGATGCAATGGTACACTATGATGCAATAGCGATTCTTTTTGGTTAAGTGGGTAGCCGATAGGGGGAATAGTATCTGAGTAACGTTTGCTTAAACTTAGGGGGAAATACCATGGTTTAGTTCAAAGTTTATAGGAACTTGTGAACTAGGCTCATGTTATGGACTGAGTTTAAGTAGAGTCGGGCAACGGCTTTTGAACCCTAAATGAAGCTATTATTTTCATGAAATAGATATAGGAGATATAAGTTTCGGGCTGCTTATATCAACCCCCTGAGCAGCTGCTGTTACTCAGGATCCCTGAATTCCCAAAGCGTGATCTAGGGTTTGAATACCCCCCTGTTGATTTGTGAATGAAAATGTAATAAAGATAATCACCTGTTTAATGATACATTACATTGACTTGATGATTTGTTTTTGCATTGGTTATTGTGTATTGGGCCTTTGGCTCACTTTTGCTGCTTTGCAGGTATTGGAGACGAATTTTATGATGATTTGGCCTATGGGTTCGATTTCGAGAGATTCCTGGATGAGTGGGACAAATAGGACTCGAACACCCTAGACTTTTGGAAGAATTTTTGCTAAGGGAAAAGTTATGTATAGAAGGCTTGATAGTTAAGCCTATTTCTGTAAAGACCTTAAGATCCTTTAAGATTCTTTTGTTTTAAGAAAACATGTAAATTTTGTAGTGTCTTGTATTGACACTAAACAATGTTTATATGATGTAAATGCATGTATACATTGCTTTTGTTAGCAATCTTGTTTTGTTAAAAGTTCTTTATAAAGTTATAGTGGTTTAATCAAACAATTTTCATAAACTGTTAGTTTTAGGACACATTATATGTGGTTGGGGACTCGGTACTCTAAATCTCGGGATTTAGAGGGTCGGGTCTTTACAATTTTCTTCTAAAATCTTATTGGATTGGAGATTTAGTGGTTAAAATTTGAGAAGCAAAGAGAAGTAGAGAGAAGAGGAAGAAGAAAGGAAAGAAATGGTGATGGAAAGAAGAATGGAAAGAGGAAGAAAAGGGCAGCCAAAAAGTAAAGGAAAGGCTAAGGAAAATAAAAGATATTTATAGAATTTTAGGAGAAAAAGTTTTTA
This sequence comes from Combretum micranthum, assembly GCA_024138025.1. Taxonomy (NCBI): domain Eukaryota; kingdom Viridiplantae; phylum Streptophyta; class Magnoliopsida; order Myrtales; family Combretaceae; genus Combretum; species Combretum micranthum. The sequence continues at coordinate 104,262 of JAMXBD010002683.1, read as the reverse complement.
TTTAAATTTTTTAGATCATTATCTTAAGTACCAAAGATAATTTCAGAATTTATATCATATATGTTGGTCCCAAAAGAATAACCAAGAAGGGGATGAATTGGTTATTTAATAAAAAATTATCCTTTTTCTAAATTCAACCAAAGCCACACAACTTGGTTAATCAAATTACAATGGCTTATAATCTTACTTGTAAGAAATCAAACTTGATTACAAATAATATTAATTATAATTTAGATAAAATCAGGTTCAATTAAATTCTCAAAGAGTTAAGCAATTGTTTAAACGTAGAGCTGCCAGTTACTCTTTGACTTAGTCTCTGAGTTTAATTTGCAGCTTAAACAAATACGTAAAAATGGACAAAGTTAAAAAGATAAAGAAAGAGAAGAGTGCAAAATCAATTTATAAAGGTTCTGCCTTGAGCGTCAATCCTCTCTTCTAACTCCAAGTTAGGGACCCGGTATTCCACAATAGTATGTTCCACTATATCCAATCAAGAAATGAGAGTAAAAGCTTATCCAAATACAATAGACTTTAATCACTCTCACTTCTCTATAATCTCTCACAATTAATCAATACCAAATGAGGAAAAAGTATAAAGTATCCTCTCAAATTTCAGTACAAAAGATGAAAAAAAAATTAGCAGAATTTGCATCTTTGTAAGCTATGAAAAATTTCAAAGTATTGAGAGCTTCTTCGTATGTTGTTGTTTCTTGAACTTCTTCGATATATGAACTCCAAGTCTTCAACGGATAAGAAGATGATTTGAAAATTTGGTTCCAGATTTTTCTCCTTGTTGATCTGATATTCCGATGGATAAAAAAAATAAAGTTGAACATTGTTGAAGATCTCTATCCTATTTTTGTGTGCCAGTTGGAGATTTCAAACTTGATGTTAATCTGATATATATATCTTCTTGTAGACATGACTTAAGATGGATATTCGAACATTGTTGACCATTCTTTATTGATAAATATCCTCTGATATTGTTTAAATTTGGATCACGTCGATATCCCAAAGAAATTGGTCCTTATCTTGATAATTTCATGAATTTGAATTCTTTGATCTGTTATAACGTGACTTATATATTTCTCAGAAAATGAACTTCTTTATGACAGTTTTGATATGAGTTTTAAACTTGTAAACCGAAATTGAACATAAATATGTAAGCTTGAAGTTGTTGTAAAAAATTTCAAATCTTTGTAAACTTGAATCCCTTTGGATATTTGAACCAACTTAGTGGAACATATTTGAATGTATTACCTACTTCAAATAAATAACGAATTCTTAGAAAATTCAATCTTCATCTTGTTGTACGTAAATTTGTAATTTTTGTTCGTGTAGCCGATTTACTCTCTGAGTTATCTTCTGAGCAGTGTTGTTTACTTGATATTCATCATGTCTACCTTCTGAGTTACCTTTTGAGTATTCCTCTGTTCTTGAAAAACTTTCTTAACACTTTCTGAATTATTTTATGAGTTGAATCTGTTTTGAAAAATATTTTTATGAACTTTGATACTTTTAACATACTTAATAACTTAAACACTGCAAACTTAATAAATTTGTTAGTAATCACTTAATCCTTTTTTTATCATCAAAACCAATATTGAGAGAACCCAACAATATAAATCAATAGCTTGAATTGAAAATCTAGTTTATAAATTTAATTTTGTAAGAACTTGATATTTATTTTGAGTTCAGGTTTAAAACTAATATTTTCAAACAACCAGTTTAACTCAAAATTTATGGGGGTCAATAAAATAGACTTTAGGTTAAAAATGGATAATTTAGAAAATTTTAAGAATTTAGGTAAATGAATTTGAGAAATTTAAGGTTATTTGAAAATTAAAAGAAAAAGGGTCCAAATTACTAATTGTAAGGAATTAAATAAATCAATTTATGCAACATACTAAAATTTGGAGTTTGCAAATCCATTAAACATTGAAGTTAAACTTTTCTAAGGATTTAGAGATTAAAATTAAAAGAAAATAAGTTTAGTTTGAAATTTATAAAAGAAAATTAAATTTGATTTGTTAAAAAGGATTGTTAAAGCAAATTGGCTAAATGAATGGAATATTTAAAATCTCAAATCTTAGTTAATTTATTTATTAATTTGGTTATATCAATCTATTTTATTTTATCTTATTAATCATTTCACTTGGCTTAATTGGATTATCTAAGTTCAATTTCTAAATTAAGTTTTAATTCAAGTTTTGCCATTATATTTCATTTCTTAAAGAAATTTTGGTTCATTTATTAAACATTCATATTTATTAAGTTTATAAATTATAGGTAGTATGGTTACATTGTTTTGGTCATTTATCACATTTATTTGATATTTCTTACTATTTTTCATTTTTATAAAATATTTTAGGATTTAAAAGTTTCTTTAACTTTACACAATTGATATTCTATGCAATATAACATTATAAGCAATAAGAGTTAGTTTAGTGATTTCAACCTTCACTTACTCGATTTTTTGAAAAAGACTGAGACTTAATAAAAACAATAAATGATTGACGACTTGACTAGACTCGACGTTCGACCTAAGACAACACATAACGACATGACCCTGACTCACTCGATAGGATAACTCAACAATGGAAGGTTGTAGACTCTCTTTTCTAATCTTACCTGAATATATAATAACATATAAAATATATAGTGCTCATATTCTTCTAATCATTAGAGATATTATGTTTTATAAGTTTTATTAACACAATCATCTTGACAATTTTGAAATCAAGATGTCTCATTTTAGCTCTTTGCATATTTGTCCCAATTTACCATTATCTTATTAAAGTTGAAATTAGTTTATCTTATTATGTTGTTGAGCTATTATAAATTATTGATTGTGAAAACTATGAAAATTTATATCTTAAAATTTTATTAATAACCCATCACATTTTTAATCAACAATTAGCTTGTTTGCATTGTAATATTTTTAAAATGCGAAAAGTTAGGAGTGATTTTTGTGGTTTCTTTTGAAACATTTTCGAAAACTTCACCTTATTTACTTAATGATTTTTATATTTGAGTTCTACTATTTTTTTTAATTACACCATAAGCCTCCTGTTGGTTTTGTTATACAAAGTTTGGAGTCTCAATTGGCAAGTCTTGTTGCTTACCCCTATTATCTTTTTTTTTTTAATCTCTATCTATTTTATAATTCGAATGTATGGTTTTTTTTTTCAATAAATGTGAAAGTATTAACGTATACATAATATGAAATATAACAGTAAAATTAAATATTATCCAATTGAACACATGATTTATAATATGAGTGACAATAACTTAATAAATATAATCATGTTCATGATGGAGTAATCAAATACAAACAAAAAAGTAATATAGTCAAAGGATAGCGACCATATGATGGTGGTGATCCATATCTATACCATTAAAGCAAAACCACCCCCTTTGTTGTCCTTAGTGTAAATATTTTTAATATAATGTTTTTAGCATATGGGCATAAAATATTTTCGTATCCCTCAAATCATGAAAATTAAATAGGGGTTGAATAGGTATAATATTTTCCTTTTTTAACATATGGGCATAAAATATTTTTGGTATCCTTAAAATCACGAAATTAAATAGGGTTTGAATATAATTAAATAAGGGTTGAATAAAGATAGTCTTTTCTGCGTAAAATATTTTTGGTATTCCTGAAATCATGAAAGTAAATAAGGTTTAAATATAATTAAATAGGAGTTGAATAGATATAGTCTTTTCCTTTTTTAACATATGGGCATAAAATATTTTTGGTATCCTTGAAATTATGAAATTATATAGGGTTTGAATAGAACTAAATAGAGGTTGAATAGGCATAGTTTTTTCTTTTTTAGCCTAAGCATGTATCTTTATATACCAGTGTAAATCTTTAATACCATACTTATGCATGACAGTTACCAACTGTTGGTTTCTCTCAATTAAGGATTTTGATGATAACAAAAATAATGAAATAACGATTATCTTAAGTTATGTTTTGTCAGAAAGTTATCCAGAAATTTTATTCAAGAAGATTCGAATATTTATGATAAATAGCAGAAGGTATAGCAGAAGGAAAAATGAAAAGTCAGAAGCTTCGGCAGAAGGAACATTTGGTATGAACAAGTAAACAGATGAAAGGCAGAAGGAATGTCAGAAAGTGCGATATGAAGAACAAAACGTTATTTGATATGTTGAAGACCTAGCTCCAATGATTGAATATATTTGGGAAATATATTCAATCTGTTCCACAAAAGTTGGTTCATTATCCACAGGGTATTATTTTCGAACTAAAATAAATTAAGAAAGTCTAAGAGATCTGAAAATTAAATTGGAATAAGACTAAACTATGCAGGTGATGTTCGAACTTTTTTATGATTAACATAAAGGAATTATGAAACATATTCAAGAATTCAGGAGCTTGTCAGAAATTAGTTGGATTTCGAAATTTATGAAACTGGAAATTTGGAAAAATAAAGGTTCCAGACGTGATTCACAGAAAAGTTCCAGACGTGAACAATGGGAAAAATATTTGAATTTCTTGTTTGAGATTTTTATGCAAGATTATAGAGATCTGAAGTTATCTCAATCTTGTGGAAGTTTGTCAGACGTTCAAATTTCAAATACCAATGAAGATAGACTTGAAGAGATATTGTATTCGAAATATCGGGAACAAATTTTCAATTTTTGCGAAATATCAGGAAATCAAGTTCATCTGGAACGGCAGCATCATTTTCAATCATTGAAGAGAACAATTATATACGAAGAACATAAAAAACAGAAGACAGAACACATAGCAAGTTTACGAGAATTCAAAAGCATTCAAAGAGCGAATTTACTATCATATTTTTATTGTTTATTTGTTTTGTTCGAAACAGTAGAGGACCTTTACTATATTTTCCTCAGATTTTGCTAAATCATTTTTGAGTGATTGTGAGTTGCAAGTAGGCTCAGTAGATTGTGTTGAGAGAATCAAGCTGAGTGAATTGTGAACTTCTTGTAACGATTTTTATTGATTGGATTAGTGGAACAAAACCGGTGTGGATTACCGGTGACCCTGGCTTGGAGCTGGAAGAGAGGACTGACACTCAAGGCGGAACCTCTATAATTCGTTTTGCATTTCTCTCTTACTCATCTCTCTTTAATTCGTGCAATTTTAATATGTTTTATTGCATTTGTTCTTCGGTCAGAAGGTTAATCAGAGAGTGTTGTTCTTATTGTTCTTGAGTCAGAGAGTCGATCAGAAGGTTCCGAGGAGAAAATTTTCAAACATCAGTTTAAACATTCGTGAGATTATCTATATAGGATTATTTTGGTTTGTTGTTTTAATGAAGTTAATCATCAACTTCATTTATTTCAAAAAGATCAAAGGCCATTTTAATAATATAACCAAGTGTGCGAGAATTTGTTCAAAATTTATAAAAACAAATTTTATAACCAATTCCCCCCCCCCCCCCCCCGGTCTCTCTCGGTTATCATTTCGGGACCAACAATTGGTATCAGAGCGGTTCTCATCTACTTTATTTGAGTGATCTTTTCAAATGGCTGATAACAACATTGCTATTAATCGAGCTCCATATTTTGATGGAACAAACTATCTGTATTGGAAAATGCGCATGTCTACTTATATAAAAGCTAATGACTATGCATCTTGGCAGGTGATTTCTTTTGGAGACACACAAGTAGTGATGAATGATGATGGCAGTTTTACTGATGAACAATTGAAGCACATTGAGAAAAACAATAAGGCTAAGAATCTCTTACTCACTACTATAGCTCCTTCTTAATTCTATCTAATTTCTTCTTGTGAAACTGCAAAAGAAATTTAGGATACACTATCCAACACTTATGAAGGAACTAATACTATTAAGGAAACAAAGATTAATTCTTTGCTGCAACAATATGAGTTGTTTAAGATCAAACCTGAAGAGAAAATAAGAGAAGCTTTTAATCGTTTTACTGCTATAACTAATGAACTGACTTCTCTTGGAAAGAAAATGGATGATTCTGATTTAGTCAGGAAGATACTCAGAATATTACCAAAGTCATGGGATGCTAAAAAGACAGCAATTGAAGAAGCCCAAGACCTGAACAAGCTAACTCTTAGTCAACTAAGGGAGAAACTATTAGCTTATGAGTCACATATTAACACAACTGAAGAGGCAGAAGGAAGCTCAAGAGCAATAGCTTTCAAAGCAAGAAAAATCACAAATGATGAAACTGATTCCGATGATGACAACATGGAAGAGAATATTGGCATGCTAGCAAGAAGATTGAGCAAGTTTTTAAAGGTAAGAAATATAATAATTTCAATAAAACTAACAAGTCAAGTGCAGGAAAGAATTACAAAGAAAAGGAAGAAAAGAAAGAAAGAAGAAGAGAAGTAAGTAGAAATATACAATCTAACGTCAAGTGCAATTACAAGAAAAGAAGAAACTCGTGTGTTACGAATGCAAACAATGTCACATCAATATGTCCTGTAAAAAAGAAAATGAAGAAATTCAAGAAGAAAAGCCGTGCTATGATGGCGACATGGAGTGATCTTGATGAATGAATCAGAAGATACAAGTGACAATGAAGAAGAAGCAAATTTGTGCTTGATGGCTGCATCTGAGGTACATTCTGATTCCGATGAAGATATAAATGAAAATGATTTATTCTGAAATGAAAAAGTTACTTAAAGCATTAAAAAGGCAGATGTAAAAATCACGAAATTAGAAGTAGAAAATAAAGCTCTTAAGAAAAAAGGATGTTTTGCGTCAAACTAATAAACTTCTTATTGATGAAAATGATATTTTGAAAAATGACAATGAGAAGTTGTTTGTCAAAACTGATGGTGTCAAAAAGAAAATGAAGTTTTGAAAACCGAAATTAAGGAATTAAAAGGAAGGGTTGAAGATCTTTCTCAATCGATAAAGAACACGTTCAACAAATTTAATGAAAGTGATAAGAAATTGAACATGTTAATTGGAAGTCAAAGACCTCTTTTATCAAACATGGGTTAGGATATGAATCTGGAAATTCATCAAACAATATGAAAAAGACGATTTTTGTGAAAGAAAAAACCAGCGAATAATCAAGCTCTGTCCATAACGAGAAAAGCAAGAACAGTAAGCAGAAGGAACATCAGAAGGTATGTTCAAGCTATCCAAGCAGAAGGTACATCAGAAGGTACAGGTATGCTTATAATGATTATCCAACACATTATAATTATAAAAGGGAAATCAAAGGTATTATCAACAACCATATGCATGTTCATTTTGTAATAAAGTAGGTCATATTGAAAAATATTGTTTCATAAAAGAAACAAGCTCAGTTCATATCAAGTTAAGAAGCAAGATAAAACGAGCTTGACTTATCAAGGACCCAAGTTTGTTTGGGTTCCTAAAAGGTTTAATCACCTTATTTTTTATTGCAGGAACAAGGAGCAAAAATAAAAGGAACATGGTACTTGGACAGTGGATGTTCAGGCCATATGACAGGAGATCCTTCCTTGTTCACTAGCATAGTTTGGAAAGAAAAAGGGTATGTAAGATTTGGTGATGATAGCCGTGGTAAAATCATTGGAACAGGTACAATTGGTTATCCCCCATACATGATTGAAAATGTTTCATTAGTTAAAGGTTTAAAACACAATCTATTAAGTATAAGTCAACTATGTGACAAAGGCTATCAAATGAATTTTGAGAAAAACAAATGTTTTGCATATAATTCTGATGGAATTAAATTATTTGAAGGATATAGAAAAAGGAATGTATATTTAATTACTCCATCTGATATGAATGTTGAATGTTGCTTTTTGACTATGAATGATAGTATTTATGTATGGCACAAAAAACTAGGACATGTGAATTTCAATCATCTGGAAAAATTATCTAAAAAGAATATTGTTGTTGGTTTACCCAAAATCAATATAAAGCATGATGTTAAATGTTCAACTTGTTTAAAGAACAAAATGGTCTCAATTTCACACAAAAGTATAAATTTGATGACAACTAAAAGACCACTTGAACTTTTACATCTTGACTTATTTGGACCACTAGAACTTGAGTCTAGGAGGAAGCAAATATGGTCTTGTAATAGTGGATGATTTTTCAAGATATACATGGGTATTCTTTTTAAAGCATAAATCAGAAACTTTTGAGATTTTTCAAAGATTTGCTAAACAAATACAAAATGAAAAAGGTTTTTCCATTGTTTCTTTAAGAACTGATCATGGAACAGAATTTGATAATGCATCATTTATATCATTTTGTGAGGAACATGGAATACAACATAATTTTCTGCTCCATATACACCTCAACAAAATGGAGTAGTTGAAAGAAAGAATAGAACAATTCAAGAAATGACACGTTCTATGTTAAATGAAAGTAATATAGCTAAACATTTTTGGGCTGAAGCTGTAGCAACTGCATGTTATATCATGAATAGAGTATACATTAGACCTCATACTACAAAAACATCTTATGAATTATTTCGTGGTAGAAAACCATCCGTTTCATACTTTCATGTGTTTGGTTGTACATGTTATGTGAAAAAGAATACATAACCTTGGAAAATTTGATGAAAGATCAGATGAAGCAATTTTTCTTGGATATTCACAACATAGTAAAGCATATCGTGTTTAACAAAACAACAAAAATAGTTGAAGAATCTATAAATGTAAGATTTATTGATGTAAAAGATGATTTTGATGATGATGATGTTTATTTTGAGAATAAAACTAATGATGTGAATGAGAAGAAGGTTGATACAGCTGATATACATAATTCTGCAATCTACAAGAATCTGCTGAGGCAGAAGGTAAGCAGAAGGTAAAGCAGAAGGTAAGGCAGAAGGTAAGCAAAAGTTAAATTTTGATACTCCTGAAAGCTCAAAGGCTTGGAAATATAAATCTTCACATCCACCAAGTTTAATTATTGGTGATATTGAATGTGGAACTAGAACTAGATCTAAATTACAAGAGCTTGAAAATCATTTTGCCTTGATATCTGAAATAGAACCAAGTAACATAGATGAAGCATTGAATGATGAAAATTGGATAAATGCTATGCATGAAGAATTAAATCAATTCCAAAGAAATAATGTATGGAATTTAGTCCCTAGACCTGAAGATAAATCAATTATAGGAACTAAATGGGTATATAAGAATAAACTAGATGAAAATGGTAAAATTGTTAGAAATAAAGCAAGACTTGTAGCTAAAGGATATTCTCAAGAAGAAGGGATAGATTATGATGAAACTTATGCACCAGTAGCTAGATTGGAAGCAATAAGATTATTACTTGCTTATGCTTGTTATAAAGATTTCAAATTATATCAAATGGATGTAAAAAGTGCATTTCTGAATGGTTATATTAAAGAGGAAGTATATGTTGAACAACCACCCGGATTTGAAGATCATCTTAAACCTGATCATGTTTTCAAATTAAGGAAAGCTTTATATGGTTTAAAACAAGCACCAAGAGCATGGTATGAGAGACTTAGTGAATATCTCATAACTAGTGGATATCAAAGAGGTACTTTGACACTACCTTATTTTTGAAATATTACAATGATGATATGATTGTTGTGCAAATATATGTTGATGACATAATTTTTGGATCTACTAATGAAAAATATTGTCAAGAATTTGCAAAGCTTATGCAGGCTGAATTTGAAATGTCAATGATGGGCGAATTAAATTTCTTTTTGGGATTACAAATCAAGCAAACAAAAGATGGAATCTTCATTCATCAAGAGAAATATACCAAACAAATTCTGAAGAAGTTTGGATTTGAGAACTCAAAAGAAGCTGCTACACCAATGAGTTCATCTATAAGGTTAGATGTTGATTCTAAAGGTAAGAAAATTAATGAAAAACTTTATAGAAGTTTAATTGGTTCTCTGTTATATTTGACTGCATCTAGGCCAGACATATTGTTTTCTGTGTGTATTTGTGCAAGATTTCAAAGTAGTCCTACTGAAACACACTTAAAAGTAGTCAAAAGAATTTTTAAGTATATTGCTGGTACTGCAAAATTAGGAATTTGGTATCCTAAAAATGAAAATTTTGAATTAATAGGATATTCAGATGCTGATTATGCAGGATGTAAGATTGATAGAAAAAGTACTTCTGGAACTTGTCAATTTTTGGGAAATAAATTAATTTCTTGGTCTTCCAAGAAACAAAATTCAGTTGCTTTATCTACAGCAGAAGCTGAATATGTCTCAATTGGAAATTGTTGTGCACAGATTCTTTGGATAAAACAACAATTACAAGATTTTGGTTTAATTATAAAAATATTTCAATAAAATGTGATAATACAAGTGCAATCAATTTAACAAAAAATCCTGTGCATCATTCTAGATCTAAGCATATAGAAATTAGGCATCACTTTATTAGAGATCATGTACAAAATGGAAATATTAATATTGAATTTGTCTCAACTGAAAATCAATATGCTGATATTTTTACAAAACCATTGGATAAAATAAGATTTGAGTTTCTAAGAAATGAAATTGGAATGTGCTTTCCCTTTTAATTTACAATACAAAATAATAATAAATAACAATAATATTTAATAAAATAAAATTAAAAAAAGGGGTAATTTAATGATGGGCAATTTTTATTAAGACCCTTCGTCTCCTACAATACACTCCTTTTTCCCTCTCAAAAACAATTCTTTTTCTCTCTCTCTGACAAACTCAAACCGTTTCAAAATCAAAACCCTAACCAATGGCACCAAGAAAATCCTCACGACTTCTAGCAAAGGGATTCAAACCAAGAAAATTACAGAAGAAATAGAGGTTGAAGATACACAGTCTAACTCTGAAAATCATGTGGAAACTACGACAAAGGAAACTCTGAGAGAATCTCGTTCCAAAGAAAGGAATGACGAATCACAAACTGAAAAACAAAAACTGTGGATCCTCAGAAGGACGAGGAACGACCATCTGATCTCCCCATACCTGAGTCAGAAGATGACTCAGAGCATACGGTATCTCAAGTAGAACCAGTAAAAAACCCAGCCAAAAGGAAAAGAGGAAAGTCATCTTTGACATCTTCTTCAAGACTTTCCAAAAAGGTACGGGAATGTTCTTTCATTGATTTTAAATTTTTCTCGAACAATGCATTCTACTGGAATCACTGGTTAAATAGGATTGGATGCAAGAACTTGTGTAATGTTCTTGACGTAGTGGATGAAAGAATGATAAAAGAGTTTTATGAACACTTGGCTCAATTAGATGATTTTTCTTTAAAATCTAAAGCTGGAGGCAAAGTTAGTAAGATCACACAGAAGGATCTTATAGACTGTTTTGAGATGAAGGATATGAAGGATGATGGGAAATTATTGACTCTGTCTAGGAATGAAATTTTTCAAGAGTTGAATGATGGAGTTGGAAGTTTTAAGGAGAAAGATATTTTTTCTACTGATTTTTTGCTTATACGGTTGTTACACAAGGCTGTCGTCTACTGCATTTTGCCTAAAAATGGTAGTACAACCACCATCTCCACCGAAGAGGCTTTGATTGTTCTAGCAATCAAAAAGAACTTAGAACTAGACATACCTACCATGATTTTAAAACATACATGGAGAACACGTGGAAACAGACCCTATGGGAATGTTTTAATGAAGCTTTTCAAATACAAGAAAGTTCATTTGTCCCCAAATTTTACACCTACAGTAGGTTTAAAGAAATTTGGAGAAACAAATTTAAAGAAAATGGGGATTCTTGTTTCTGAAAAACTTTGGTTTTCAAAAGATGGTGCATGGTATAGACATTCTAAGTTCAGTAAGTTCAAATTTGATTGGGAAAAGATAAAATCTTTGGCTGAGGGAGAAATGCTTCTTGAATCAGAAAGTGGCGTAGAAAGTGAAGCAGAGGGTATTGAAGAAAGTAGAAAGACAAATTTACCTTCTAAGGATACTGGAAAAGAGAAGATGGTAGGAAAGACAAAGAAATACTATCGTGTTCGCACTGGTGGAAAGTTTGAGATTAGGGAAGGGGAGAATAGAGTTGTTGAAAGTGAGTCAGAAAGTGACTCAGAGGATGCTGTTCCTCTACCTCCAGGAGAGACCTCAAGATCAGGCCTAGAATATGCACTGCTAGGCATCATTGATAAGAAAATCAATACTTTGAAGAAAAGTTTAACCAAATCTATTCTTCAAACTATTGATTCACAGCAGAAGGTCGAGTCACAGCCCCTTGATCCACAACAGGAACCACATCCAGAAGTTGTTATGGATGATATACCTCCTAAGTCCTTTGATCCAGTCGCTCCTCCCACTACAGTGAACCACAGCTGTCTTCTCAAGTTCCAACCTCTGAAGCTTTGAATCAACAGACAGAAGAAGGTGCAGGCCCCACCTGATGAAGGAATCAAAGATGCATCTACTGAACAACTTGAGTCAACCACATCTGAAGCTTTCGAAGCTCTCCATAAGGTTGCTGAGGATATTCTAACCTTGAACCAAACTCAAAGCCCTGTACAACCGCCTCAACCTCAACCTCAATCTCAACCAACTGTTCCTCCCTAAAAGACTTTTCCTCAACGGAAAAAGCAACAAGCAAGAAAGACAAAAGTAACTAGACAATCAAAGAAAAACTGAGTTGTCTTTTAATTTTCAAAACTCCTTGACTATGTCTGTATTTTGATGTTTTTATTTTTCAGACTCTGCATCTTTTCTTTACATTGCATGAATATTTTTTTTATGGCATATTCTCAGGGGGAGCATTTATTTATTTAATGATGATTCCTATGATGCTAACAAAAAGGGGGAGAAAGATAAACAAAATAATTATATTATACTTGAACTGGATCTATCTATTGGATGCTTAAATATGTGTTGCAGGATATAAGCTATATAGGAAGATCTCGGATGAATGAGTTTTTTTTTTTTTTTTTTTTTTTTTTTTGTTTATATATGGGTTTTGTTATCATCAAAAAGGGGGAGAATGTTGGTTTCTCTCAATTAAGGATTTTGATGATAACAAAAATAATGAAATAACGATTATCTTAAGTTATGTTTTGTCAGAAAGTTATCCAGAAATTTTATTCAAGAAGATTCGAATATTTATGATAAATAGCAGAAGGTTTAGCAGAAGGAAAAATGAAAAGTCAGAAGCTTCGGCAGAAGGAACATTTGGTATGAACAAGTAAACAGATGAAAGGCAGAAGGAATGTCAGAAAGTGCGATATGAAGAACAAAACGTTATTTGATATGTTGAAGACCTAGCTCCAATGATTGAATTATTTGGGAAATATATTCAATCTGTTCCACAAAAGTTGGTTCATTATCCACGGGTATTATTTTCGAACTAAAATAAATTAAGAAAGTCTAAGAGATCTGAAAATTAAATTGGAATAAGACTAAACTATGCAGGTGATGTTCGAACTTTTTTATGATTAACATAAAGGAATTATGAAACATATTCAAGAATTCAGGAGCTTGTCAGAAATTAGTTGGATTTCGAAATTTATGAAACTGGAAATTTGGAAAAATAAAGGTTCCAGACGTGATTCACAGAAAAGTTCCAGACGTGAACAATGGGAAAAATATTTGAATTTCTTGTTTGAGATTTTTATGCAAGATTATAGAGATCTGAAGTTATCTCAATCTCGTGGAAGTTTGTCAGACGTTCAAATTTCAAATACCAATGAAGATAGACTTGAAGAGATATTGTATTCGAAATATCGGGAACAAATTTTCAATTTTTGCGAAATATCAGGAAATCAAGTTCATCTGGAATGGCAGCAGATCATTTTCAATCATTGAAGAGAACAATTATATACGAAGAACATAAAAAACAGAAGACAGAACACATAGCAAGTTTACGAGAATTCAAAAGCATTCAAAGAGCGAATTTACTATCATATTTTTATTGTTTATTTGTTTTGTTCGAAACAGTAGAGGACCTTTACTATATTTTCCTCAGATTTTGCTAAATCATTTTTGAGTGATTGTGAGTTGCAAGTAGGCTCAGTAGATTGGTTGTTGAGAGAATCAAGCTGAGTGAATTGTGAACTTCTTGTAACGATTTTTATTGATTGGATTAGTGGAACAAAACCGGTGTGGATTACCGGTGACCCTGGCTTGGAGCTGGAAGAGAGGACTGACACTCAAGGCGGAACCTCTATAATTCGTTTTGCATTTCTCTCTTACTCATCTCTCTTTAATTCGTGCAATTTTAATATGTTTTATTGCATTTGTTCTTCGGTCAGAAGGTTAATCAGAGAGTGTTGTTCTTATTGTTCTTGAGTCAGAGAGTCGATCAGAAGGTTCCGAGGAGAAAATTTTCAAACATCAGTTTAAACATTCGTGAGATTATCTATATAGGATTATTTTGGTTTGTTGTTTTAAAGAAGTTAATCATCAACTTCATTTATTTCAAAAAGATCAAAGGCCATTTTAATAATATAACCAAGTGTGCGAGAATTTGTTCAAAATTTTTAAAAACAAATTTTATAACCAATTCAACCCCTCCCTCCTCCCTCCCTCCCCCCCCCCCCCCCCTCCTCTTGGTTATCATTTCGGGACCAACCAACATGAGAAGTTACCTATGGAAAATAAAATTGTAATTATGATGTATAATTAATTTCCTAATTTCCAAGACTAATTAAAGTTGTCTTCTTCCAACTTGTCAAAACAATAAATCTGTTTAATTTATATATGTTGAGTTGTTTTATTTACTTACACATCACATGTGCATCGTCTGCTTGTATGTATTAAAGCTGCATAGTAGTTATGTGGTTGTGGTTATGGTTGTGGTTGTTGCTGCTGTTATGGCAGCTCTTGCTATTAGTGTAGTAGCATAGTGGTTGGCTGGGTTGAAGGTCATTGATATGAATCGAGAGTCGGTTGATGTTATAGGATGACTATTGACTAGCTTGTTGGTGGCGGTGTCTATAGAGTTATAGGGCCCCAAAAATACTAAGTTGGTGGTAGAGGAGGACCTGAGGCAAGGATAAGCTACTTGGTGATCTGATTGATGGTAGGGGTAGAGTTTGGGCATATAGAGGTGGCTTGGTTAGCTAGGCATAGCAGTTGTACAAGTAAGCTATTGGAGAGGAGGCATTAGAGTTGATGGTGCTATTGTAGGCTACTACTAGCTTAAATCCGTAGCATTAGGGAACCGACCTTTAGATTGGGGCAGAGGTGGATAGGTAAGGTAAGGGTAATACAACATGGAAGGCAATCTATACGTGCTCCTATCCTTAATCTTTTCCTCTAAATGCAGTATTCCTCTCCTCATGGTTTTTTCCAATTTACATTGCTACTATCCCTGTGGCCTCTTCAATCTCCTGCTCACAATGAGTTGGCCCCCCTCATGGGATTGGGTGGTGCAAGTTTTATAATTTTGTTTAATATCATGTAAATAGGTTCCACATGTATTTGTTATATGTTTCAAATTTCATGTATGAATATATTATATATATTGTAGAATTTGTGATATTAATAAATTATTTTTTAAATTTCTTTTCGTATGTTATTTGTATTTGAATGTATAAAAATAAGATAGTGTTACATATTACATGAAAACATATCAAAGACTATAAGGTTGATGTTTTAAATAGAAAAAAATATAGAGATTTCATAAAAAACAAAATACAGGTTCCATAGAGTACCAAGTATAATGGAGGTTTTATATGGTACATGGTACAAAGTGGATACAATGAGTCGCTCAGTAAGCTTCGGATATAAAATTCAATACCTTATACTTTACAAGGTAGGATATGGATAGTGCTTCGTACCCTACCAATCTTGGTCCCACTTACCTTTAATAATGATTGTATGAAAAAAAAAAAAATAAAAAAGGATTAGTGAGAAGAAATTGATGTGGTGTTTATATAAATGTATGTATCCACTTTTTCTTGATTAAAAAGAAAATTGCACTTAATTTTTAAATAATCTTATGTATATGATTGGAAAACTTAATTGTTTATAATTTTTTGACACTAATGCTATGAATGTAATATATGCTAACTTGATTTATGTGAATAAAGTAAATTGTTACCTTAAAAAAAAAAAAAAAGGAAAGAAAGAAAAGAAAAAGAGTACGGTGAATTGTTTTTAAACTTAATTGTCGTAATATCACATTCTGCAGTTTATAGAAATGCATAAAGCTACTACAAGTATGTATAGGAGAAGAAATGAGAAAGTCGTGTGCTGCTATTTTTCTATTTATAAAAAGAATCTAATAAAAGTTATATATATGCATATATATATCCCTTTTACCAATTTTATTTTAAATAAAAATGTAAACTCGCCTTTTGAACTGCACTTCCAAATAAAATAGGGGAATCAATCGAGGGTAGGAATTACATGGCTATAAAGGGATAGGCAAAAAAACCAATCGAACCGAATTAATCCATAATCGAACCAATCCAAATCCAAAAATGGATCTTTTAATGGTTTGGTTTAAAATTTTCCAATCTGTAAATTTCTGGTTTGGTTTGGAAGGTAAACCAAATCAATTCGTAAAACCGAATCAAACCATTTTAGATAAATATAATAATTTTTACCATATATTTATATGATTTCATTTGATATTTATTATTTGGTGAATATTGATTAAAATCAATTTATTCATTTTTAAATTTTTAAGCTCTTGATATGTAATTTTTTGTTGATGACGAATTATTTTTTTAATAGCTTTTAACTTTATAAAGTATAAAATTTATTTATTCAGTTATAAATTCTTATTATGTATTAATTGCTTACTATATTTTTTCAGTATATCATTTTATTTGTTGATGAATTTTATTGATGGATAATTTTTTTTAGCTAAATTCATTGGTAGATAGTTGACATGATGATTCTATAAAAAATTATAAATTATGACATACTATGTATTGGTAGGTGGTTGGTGAATGTATTTTATTAGTGAATAACTAATTTTATAGAAAACTATAGATTAGAAATATGATGAATTCATAAAGTATTTTTTCGTGGTTTATAATATAAACTTTGTGAAATGATATAAATATTTAAGTATCTATAAAAATGTAAAAAAACAGAACAAATATTATTTTTAGTTAAAATTTTTATTTAATCCATAATCCAAATCGAACAAAACCGTTATTTAATGGTTTAAAAAATTTCTAATCAGAACCAAACCGTTACTTAATGGTTCGGTTTGGAATGAAAAACAAACAAAATCATAAATTATGATTTCGTCTGATTTAAAAAAAAAAAAAATCGAATCAAATCGATTCGTACCCATCCTTACAGTTATAAGCCTACAAAGGGCGCGAATAATGCAAAAATAAATTCGTATTATTGAAGGCTTTCTTTGTCACCCCACTGTACATAGAGAATTCAAAATTTTACCACCTTAAATGATCACTCTTTTTGTTCAACGGCCAAAAAAAAAAAAAAGAACACTTTTTTCTGAATATTCTGAATTTTGAATTTTGAATTTTCCTTTTCCCTCATGAGAAAGCTTCATGAAAAAATTACTGTATTATAAATTGAAAAAAAAAAAAACAAATTACTTCATTCCATTCAAGGCATTATTATAAAAGAAGAAGAAAATTAAAAGCAAAAACGGACAAAGCACCAAGACCAAAATGCAAGAAAAGAAGTGCCGGACTTTTCACTTTCCACGAGAAATTGGCTGGAGCACAAACGTAGGGTTTGTTTTTATTTGGGGCCAAGAGAATCAGATGTAGATTTGGTGCTGTCATTTTTTAATAATACTTTTCATCAATATTTAGGTTCAGGTCATTATAAGATATGATATATATATTTTAAATTTTACTCACTTTTATTTAATCTTTATGCTACAAATTTAGAAATAATATAAATAAATTTTATGTAGTTCTTAAATTTTTAAGTGCTACACTTAAAACACGCTGTTACCGGAGAGCTTCAGCGAAAATTTCCTCGAAAATGATGACTGAGACCTAAAAATCAAAGTCAAGTATCCAACAATGATGATGTCCCTCTGCACGCCCTCCCCATTCCATAATCCATTTCATTTTTGGGTCCACCACATGGGTCAGTAGGAAATAAATATAGAAACTTCATTATATATTAAAAAAAAGAAAAAAAAAGCTGTGATGATAAAAAATAAGAAAGTTGTTGCGATTGACAAAATGGCTTGCGAAGAAAGAAAGCACTATCATAGAAAAGGGAAGTGAAGAGTCCAGCTGGCTTGCTTTACAAAAAAATTAAAAGATAAAAGGACCTTAGTTGCTTCTAACACCATGCAGTGTTGAAGTAGAGTTGTGAGGAGATTGAAATTATTCTATGACGTCAGAAGAAAATCAATTCTAGTAAACAAATTTAGATTCATAATTGAGTAGCTTATTGAATCTCAATTATGATAAAATTTTTTTATTGAATTTATGGTGTAGAATATTATAAAGTGGTTACTTTCAACATTTGTCAATCCTCCTTAGTTGTCAAGATTGAATAGGTATTTTTAGTGTTTTTACGAATTAATTAAGTTTTATGATTTATCAATATTCATCATTTTGATAAAGGATTAGTTATCTATTAGTATAATTAGAGAAAAAAATTATTATAATCTCATTATTTATTGATAATAAAAGTTTTATGTTGTGGACTTATGGTGTTTTTTCCTTATTGAACTTTTTTTTTTTGGCCGGTCCCTTGTTGGAGTTTGCAATGTTAAATCCTTGGGTTCTTTATATTACTTATAGATAAGAGGAAATATATTTTGTCGTGATAGGACGTTACGTTCCATAGCAGGTGAAAAGGTATTAGGATGTCATATTCTTATAGCTTCCTCGCAATAAGTCGGTGGAGCAAAATATTATTAAGGATAAAGCAGAATAAAACTGGCCCATTCAGTAGATCAATTATATAGTATTTCCCACTCGTACCACTTTCTCCTTCCTAGCACCTTCCTTACCGGCATTCAGTAGATTTGTTTGTTTTTAATATTAATAATAATTGGCGCATGGTGATATAACGATCTATTTTATTGTATATAATATATATGATTATAACCACATTATAACCACATTATGTATTGGGATAATTGCAAATGTACACATTATTTGTCAAATGAGGAGTTTCATTCTTAAATTCTCAACGTGTGACGTTAGAGGATCATAGATTTAAAAAATTTTCAAATGTCCGAAAACTATTGCTATGAACTTAAATTTATCGTAAAAAGAAAAAAATATCAAATTTGATATCTAAATTTTACATAAAAATGTAATTTAATACTTGAATTTTAAAATAATCAATTTAATACTCAATTAAACTTTCCTAATTACTTTTACCATCGTATTAACATTATCTAATTTGAAACTTGTAGGAGAAAACCTATCAATTCTAAACGTGTTAGGAGAAGCAATAAAAATTCAATAATAAACTCTCTTCCATATTAGTAGATGAAAAAATAGTGTTAAGAAGGTAACAAAAATAGATATGAAAAAGTTTGATTAAATATTAGATCACTTTGAAATTCATGTATCAAATTAAATTAAATTTTTATATAAGATTTAGATATAAAATTTTACATTCACCCAAAGATATATAAATAGAGATGATGCTTGGGCGTTTGGTGAAGATTTGAAGTTTTCAAAATTAGTGGTAATATGCAAGCATGTTTTGAAAGTTTATATATGATGAATTAAAAGTATTTACTTAAAGAAAATTCTTACATTTTATTGACAAATGATCGGATCTACCATCTTTAGGTACTTAAAAGGGTCTGTTTGGATTGTTTATTTTTCAGTTGTATTTGTATCTTTTTTAAAATAATATGTGTAAATATATTCGATTTGCATCTAAATTTTATCTATATTTGTTGTATTTGATCTTTTGATGAGAACTATCAATTTTTTTTATTTATATCTATTTTTTGATAAATAATTTATTAAAAAAATTTAAAAAGTGCCAATATCTACAAAATAAAAGCAAAAACAAACAGACACTTACGACAGTTGGTATCCATCAGGTGTTGCCTACAGGGAGAAAAATAGGTCTATTGCGTATTAAAAACTAACAAAATATCAATACATCGAGTACATAAATTATTATGGTAATCTTTTTCTTGGGGAGCGTGTTCATGATAATATCCTTGTCGGTATAAGGTAATAATACGACAAATCTTTTCCCAGCAAAATGAATTCAGTGTTGACTAAAACGACTTCACTTGAACATAATATAAAAGGGCTCCTTGCAAAGACCTTTCCCCTGCAAGAGAGAGAGAGAGAGAGAGAGAAGTACCTACCTGAGGTAGCTATGAATCATCAACAGCAGGATGGTGTAGGCATGGATGAACCGGAAAGGGCAGCTTCCCTGGTCAATGAAGCCAGGGAAATAGTTATGGAGGGCCGAGGCATGGAAGCTATTCTGTTCAATGCAGCCAGAGAGGGTAATATTAAAACCATAAGGGAAAAGATACAACCAGGCCAGGTACAAACAACCCCTACGGGGAAGACAATCCTTCACGTAGCATCCGAGTTTGACAACTATGAGTGTGTGAAGGAGATATTGCAGCTGGATCCCGATTTGCTCTTCCATGTTGACAGACATGGAGACACGGCACTTCATGTTGCCGCTAGGACTGGTCATTTTAGAGCAGCCAAAGCACTAATTAGAGCAGCAGCCACATCAAGAGATCCTGACATCGAGTTAGGTAATCTTGCAACTGTTAAGGAATTTATCCGGATGACCAATAACAAGGACAACACTGCTTTGCACGAAGCCGTGGATGTGAAATTTCCCTCGAGAATTATCGTCAGATTGCTAGTTAAAGTGTATCCGGAGTATGAATATCGCCCAAATAAGCGTAGCGAGACTCCACTCTACGTAGCTGCGGAGAGAGGGCGTGGGCTCGTGGCTCTTACAATTCTTCGAGGCAACAGCTCCGCGCGGCACGACGGGCCCCTTGGACGGACAACTTTACACGCAGCCATAATGTCAAACCTCAAAGGTACGATGATCGATGTTTCACTTTTACTTGCTTTAAGGGGCTTTTGTAAGAATATGCCGCAACGTCTCCATTTTTTTGAACATCCAGTTCTCAGATTTTAATTAAACATGTAAATATCATTTCATTCAGCATCCATTAATGACTTTTAATGAATACTTAAGATCTCTCATACATTAATGATTATGAATACTATTGGTTACTTATAATCACAAAAAACCACATAAATATAGTTTTATGACTTTTAAGAGTTTAACAAACAATCATTAAACCAACACTACAAAATTTACGAGTTATTACTAAGAGATACCCTATAATAAATATTAGGTACCTAGTATCCTTTACATTAACTACTCTTTTTTCGTTAATCTTCATATGTTTTTATTCCTCATCTAGAGGTTTTTGAATGCTAATGATATTCCTAACCCACTAACCATAAACACCTAGTGATACATCGGTTTATATACTTGTAACCTATACTTGAAAAAAAAAAAAAAAGTGAGTCAGAGTTTAGTTTAGTACTGTATGTCACAAACACATACAAATGATTTGCCAAGCACATATTTATATACAACCCTAATCCTAATGAATCAACTAACATTTTATTATTTTTGATTTATGCATTGCAAATAATATTGGGATAACTCAATTTCTTGCCAAACCTAAATATAATAATATACATATTATATATTATATATGACGTTGGATACTCTCAAACATCCCAGAGTCTAAAACATGAATATTAGGTATTTCCCAATATCTCTAAAACCAAAATGCCTATCTCTACTCAAATCATTTCCATATTTGACTCCACTCCTAGACAACGCCACACATGGATCATTGGATTACCGCGATAATAAGGTGGATACTCTCCACTTATTACCAGCAACCACACACAACCAACAAGTACATTTATTTAGTCGGATAATTATTTAGTTCATTTAAGCTTCCACCCTAAACGAGCATAAGAAATAAGCAAGGTATACACGTACCTTGAATTCGTTTCCTTCCAAAGTCTAGTATCTACCAATTGAGTTATACAAAAATAAACCATTTACACTATGTTTGGTTGCAAGGAATTGAATCAGTATTTCAGCTGTATTACTACAAAATATCTGTTCTTTTATTTAGTTTACAAATAATTCTATCAAAAAAGTGTTTATTCCATATGATGTGGAATATATAAAGAATCTTTATTTCTTCTTTTTCTAGAGAAATGGCTATTCCTAGAGAAAAAAAAGTGCATTTTTTTCCCTAAAATACCCCTAACTGGAATGAATGGCTTATCTCTTATCTTGCCATCATCTAAGTTTTCAAAGTATCCTTAAAGGGAAGAGTTAGGCGGTCCTTAGACACTTTAAGACAATAAAACATGATTTTTAGAGTATTATAACATGCATAAACTAGTGTACAAGTGGGTATAGGATTAGATATTTTTATGCCCGAAACGGTACCCTAAACACGGTCTGCCACATGAATCTAAATTGAGGTCATGAGTATCCATTTAGGCTACTTCACCGGCCTTCAGAGTAATTCATGAGAATAACACTAATCAAAATTTCCAAAGAAGGGTAACCCTACATACGAAATCAGGTTGTCTAGAATAAGAATAGAATGCGCACACATATATAGCTGATAATGATGATACGCTAGTCTTTACAATACCAGATTAGAACTATAGCATAATACATAAACATTGTGTTAAGCATACGATAAAATTGAAAAAAATTATAATTATTTTCTTCCTACACCCATAGATAACCTTTACTAGACTTTGACACCATACTAGGATGAGACTACGGACTGAAACCAACCACGGACTAACCTGAAACAAAAGGGGTCTATTGGGGCATAAGCGAACCACTGCTTAGTGAAATAACTAGACCAATATTCACACAACAAAAATTTACAAACAAGTTTATTATTCACACATATGCAATGCAACAATCATACAAATGAATAGATACAAGCTTGAATGACCAGAATCCAAACATGATGTAGATTTACGCTCTCTCATCGGGGTTTTGAAGCATAAGAGAGTGTAGAAATACCAATTAAGGAACTTTAGTTGTTTGTATTTATTAACACATTAACCATTAATGGTTTAATAGTTTCCATTAACGTGGTAGCTTAGATTCTCCCTATAGTTTTCCACTCTCAAAGGCTAATACCACAAACAAAGCTTCTTGCTTTACCAATTAGTTTCTGTGGAACCAAACAACCTATTAGAAACACATGCCTAACCACTTTTCTTTATCAGTTGCTCTTTATGTTTCTATAGACTTGAAATGTAATACATATCATTGGTGGTACAATGATTCAGTAATAATGTGATTGTGTAATGCATGGTAAGTTAGTTAATCGTCTATTATTATTAGGCTCGGTTTAGGGTGACCATTCTATTTTTCAGACAATCGTCATATTTACAAACACAATTTAAATCAAGCAAATGTTCCACTTTTATTTAGGTAAATTGGCAATCACTCAATCATCAAACAACAAGCAATACCCAATCCCCATACATGATTCATTATATTAATATTATTAAACAGATGCACTATATTACAAACACAAGCAATGTGTATAGTCATAGTTACTCACCTTTCCATAAAGTTAGAGGTGATTGTAGTAGTCGTTCAAGAAATTCAAGATGGAGTATAATTTGCCTATAATAAGTAATGATCATGAATTAATATAGAGAAATTTATCATAAAATCTTAAGGTGCTTATTTGACCTAAGTTGGAGTTTCCGATAATTTTCTTTGTTTTCAACAAGCCTTAATTTTTCCCATAATAGCCCATTTACTATATATGGTCATAAGACGTATCTAATTTAGGACTTGTATAAGTTATCTGAGTCGTGGTTCATAATCGACATGTTTGGCATATTTTCTATCGTTGAGCTAAATAGTTTATATCATGTGTTTATTTGTTTATACTTGTCATATTTTGTGAAATTTGATTCTTATATTATTCATTTGACCTAATGTAATCATGATTTAGTTAGTTAGGATTTAAAATCACATTTTATCCTATTCATTTATCGTAGTGGTAAGTGTTGATAAATCCTTATTGCTAGTGCTCATTTGATCACATTTTATATGTGTTTTATAAAAAAAGGACACTAAATTGCTTAAATATAATTTTGGAGCTAAAGGAAAACATTTGGGGGATTTAAGATGATTCAGGTGAAAATTGAAGTGAATTTGGAAAAATATGGACAAGAGTTTATTTTTACACATGTACTACCTTGTGCATGGCTGTACTGGAGGTAGGAAAGAATTAGAATGAATAAAATTTTCGAATGTCACCTTCTAGGTTAGCACGGACAGTCTGCATCGACATGCATGGGACTGGGCAAGATCACTTGTGAAGATTTTTTGTTGTTCTAGTTCAACACGAGTAGTTTGCACGGGCATTCACGGGGTGGGGTAGGATCGCTAGTGAAGATTTTTTGTTGTTCTAGTTCAACACAGGCAGTCTGCACGACCTTGCAGGGGATAGTGTTGAACTTAGATGCATTATAAATCCTTTAATAGTCCATTTTTGTTTACTCTACAACAATTCCTTTAATCCTACCTGGATTTAAGAATACAAGTAGCATTTTTAGACCATACTAAGTAAATAAAATTAGTATTGTTACTTGAACTACATAAGCCAAATGTGTAAGTATGTACATATACCTATATATACATATCCCCGTACAAGTAGATGTTATTTTGTAATGATCATGAATTTATTGTGCGCTATATACACGTATACATGCTATATGCATGTGTGTACTAGGTATACATATACAAACACACATATATCTCCATGTATGTAGGTTTTTGTTTAGATGTAATTTTAAATATTTCTCCCATTCGAGTCTTACAAGAGTTTACAGTTTTAGGTTTTAGCATACAAGTAACTCCTAGTTTTCATTCCCATTTTGCCGTAACCTGCTTGTAGTCATATAATCCCATTCTCCATCTTAGGATTTGTTAAGATGTGATTTCAAGATGCTTCAAACTATAACTTCTAGTCTTTATTCTAATCGTCTCGTGAACTATACATGGTGATGTATATTCATTCTTCATCCTACTAACTCTCATAATTCCTATTCCAGATTTTTTGTTCATGTTTGAAAAGGAAAAGATGGTGATAGTAGCTTTACTATCTTGGGTTTGGGGGGGTTGGTGGTGGTGGGGGTGAGGTGGGATGGGAGGGAGGGCATGCATATGATATATTTATGTATTATTTTGCTTTGTTTCATCTCATTTTCTACGTTACAGTGGAGACATGGAGATTTTACCTTGGTGATGTAAGCTGGTGTAGTAACAGTGCCTCTTGTTTTGCAATGGTCCAAACCTAGGAGATAAAAGAAGAGGAGCCTATCAACTTTTCAAACATATATTCCAATGATCTTTAAGGAATGAATGGCTTCCTTACCTTGACTCTTCCTAGTTGGAGCTCTTGTTTCTAAACTCAAGTTTTGGCTCCTTGAAGTCACACGAAAATGGAAAGGAGATGGAGGAAATTATGTGGTTTAATGTTTGTTGTTTTGTTGAGTTTCGATTGGCTTAGTAGTGCTTCGTGAAAAGTAAAGGAAAAAAAATTTATGATGGCTGCCTTAGTCTTTCCTTAGAAGTTCACAAGATGAGGAGAGTGGAAAGTTGATGGGGTTGTGTTTGATATGGGAAGGAGATGACATTTACTCAAGTAGATTCCTTTTTCTATATTTAGCATAGAATTTTCTTACTTGATTTTTTACTCCTTTGCTTGGTCATATATGGCAAGAAGGAGATTTGGAGCTGTAGAGTGGATCTTGAGATCCTGTGGTGGGATGGTTGTCTTATTAATCTAATGAATAAGAGGTCTTCACCATATGTAGGGGGGATCTTTAGTCCTTGACTTCCCCTTTCCAAAGCAAATCACGATGATGGGAAAATATATATATATATATATATATATGGGCGTAGGGCTTTGACAATTTGTTGACTGGTAGTTAAGCATTATAAATTGTATATGATAAATTTCATAGTTTTTAGTTAATATGTATTGTTTTGTGTTTATGCATTGAGTATTGTTAAAGCTTTTTATTGATATATCTAGAATTTTTTGTAATCATCATGTATATAAAATTTAAATTACCTTTTGTAGTATATTTATATTTTATGTTCAATACGGAGTCCCATCAGATTTAATTTATACTTCACAATTTATCTTTAAGCTATTGTTTGTTAACCGATAAATCGTATTAATGAACTGGTTCGTTCTGGTGCAAGTATTTATTTTATGGTTAATTACAAAAACATGACCCATGTTTTGATCAATTTGCAAACACAGGGCCTCTGTTATCTTTTTTGACAATTAGGTGATCCAAGTTTCATATAAAAGTGTCAATATTATTTAATAATTTTAGAATGATATGTGTCAATATTTTATTGGTTATAAAAATTAATTTTACATTTTTTTTTCAACTTTCTTATTTTCAAAAAAAAAATAAATTTTAAAATATTTTTATTTAATTTTATTTAGTATTGTTTTTATTACATTAACTTTTTTCGCACCAATAAGATACATTCCTTCTAATAGTAATTAATAATATTAATACTTTTGTATGAAACGCTGGTCATTTAATTGTCCAAAAGATACACAGGTCTTGTGTTTGCAAATTAGTCAAAACATGAGTCATGTTTTTGTAATTAACCCTTTATTTTATCTACTTATCGATTCTAAGAAAATGAAATTTTTTCGAGGGTTTACAAGTATCACTTAGGTGGAGAAAATAGATTATAAAAAGATCCATAGGGAGGTATACAGGTAAAACATGGGGGGTACATAGGAGGAACACGACCTTGTGCTTCTCCTTCTTTTCTTTTGCAAAGTTCTAAAAATTCACATAGAGGAGCACGGGTAAGAAGATAGGACTGTGTATATGCCATGTTCTTTGATAACCTCCTTTTGTTAAAACATAAAGAGAAACACGACTAAATACATGTAGCCTTGTTCTTATGGAAAAATGTGATTTTCACATTCAGAGAGGTACATGACTTGAAACACGGGACCATTTATAGGCCATGTATTTTTGGAAAACGCCCTTTTTAAAAAATTTCCTCTTATTTTCGAACCAACACTTGTTTAAACCTTTTCCAAAATCTATTTCATCACTTTAACACCCTCTTTTGTCCTTGCTACTACTATTCCAACAGTATAACCACAGCGTTGCACACACCTCATTCACTAGAGGCATAATAACACAAGTTAAACGAAAGTTAGTGTCGTTACCTTTTTGTGTCTTTTTCTAAATTTGTTGTTTTGTCTAATGCCAAAACCTTGTTTGATAGTTTCCTATAGGAGATTACTATTAAGGCTAAGGCTCTAAAAGTACTTAGATTGGATGTTGCACTAATCGTGAGTGTTGAATGAAAAAGGAATATGTAACTTATTATGGCGATCTTTCAAGAAATCTTCATGGATTGTTTGTGCCAGGAGAAGGGAAGGAAAGTGTTTCTGTAAATTGGAAAATGTAGGAAAGAGGAAGCATAATAGTTAATGCCTAGAGATTTATACGTTGGTTACTTCAACGTACCTTTTCAAATTTAATCGAAATGTCTACTTTACCTATACTAAAACCAGACAAAATACTTTATTACCTTTAAACATTTAATTTAATTTAATTTGGGCTGTTTCAAATTGTATATCCTATAAACTTCTTTCATTATGGTAAATGTCAAATTTATCATATGTTAAAATATTTTCGCGTAGTATGATGAATTGGCCATATAACTGATAAAAACTTGCTAGATTGATGTGAAATGTTAAATTTATCATCTTTAACAAACTTTTCTTCTAATTTGATAAAATGTTCCACTGTGGTTAAGTGTCAAATTTATATTTTATTACTATTTTTTTTCTAATTTGGTAATGGTTGCATATATATCTAGTGAAAAGTAAATACTCAAATTTATCACCTAATATCAACTTTTTATCTAATTTGATAAACTGGCTCTATATGTGATGAACATCTTTTATTGTGTGAAATGTCAAATTTATTATTTATCATCAACTTTTCTTTTCTACTAATTCAATACAAGTGTGTAATGCATGTAAACTCGTTTGATTGTGGTAGATGTCAAATTTATCAACTAGTTACCAACTTTTCGTCTAATTTGATAAAAGTTTTCTAAATCAAGTAAAATTATCTTGATTGTAATAAAATAACAAATTTATTATCCATTATCAACTTTCGATCTAATATGGTAAAATAGCCGTACATCTGTACGAAGTTGATTAATTGTAATAAATGTCAAAAGAAACTTGAAAGAAGTCCATATTGGTGGCTAGAGCTGGACAAATAGGCTATGGCCCGCGGGCCAGTCCGTTTAACCCACTTTAAAAGTAGGTTAGGGCCAGCTTTTTTTAGCCCGTTTAAAAATGGGTTAATTTTACCCAACCCACTTAACCCGCGGGCCAAAGTGGGCTAGCCCGCGGGTTAAGTGGGTTGACCCACCAATCCACTTTTATAAAAATAAAATAAATATTATAGGGTAAATATGTATTAATGAATGTTATTCTTGAGATTTTTTATATTTGAAATTAAATTTATGTGTTAATTATAACAAATAATGACAAATTGATGCACATGCACCATAAAATTTTATAAAAATATTATTATTGTTTTAAATGAAATATATTATCTAATAAGTTATTTTAGAAAACTTATTTTTATATAAAAAGTAATTAAAACAATAATGAAATTAATCATTAATATTATAACCTTATAAAACTCTCTTTTTTATTTTATATATATATCTTATTCAATTAGTATAAATAAGTTAAATAGGTCAACTTGGCCCATTTAACTCACAAAATATGTAAGTGGGTTAAAAGGGTCAAAAAGTGGGCGGGCTAAAGTGGGTTGAGTTAGGATCAGGCAATTTTGGCCCGTGGGTTAAAGGGCCAATAAATTTTGGCCCGTTTAACCCACGAGCCAAAGCTGGCCGGACCGGGTTGGCCCGTTTAACCCACTTGCCCACCTCTATTGGTGGCTTATGCCAATACTAAATTCATCCTTAAGTTTTTATTCCTACAAAGGAAGAGATATAATCTAGCAGTCTAAAAGTACGGCATATTTAAGTAGATAAAATAAATTAAGCAAAAAAAAAAAAAAAGAAATGAAAACATGATATTTACTTTAAAAATTTGATCCTATATACTAGTATTTTATATGTATAAATACTATACTGTATAAATACAATAGGCTAAATTTGGCAGCATAGATAAGTCCTTAGTTAAGAGTAAGATTTAAGTCATTTGCAATTCTTAATTCTTCAATCCAAGCCATATATTTTTCTTTTATAGAGAATATTTCTTTCTTTATTGCTCCATTGATGGAATGATATAACATAACGTATTTATATTAATAAAAGATTCAATAGCATTACATAACACATTAATGGACACGTGTAGTTACTTGGGGTAGGCGCGTGTGTTTGGTCGGTTTGCGTCTTGAATGGATCTGAATCGTCTATTACAACTTGATTTTTTTTTTAAAAAATTTGAGCCAATCATAGGGTTTGGTTAGTATTTTTTGAAAACCGGAAAAAAAAAAAAAGTTCAATACTATTTGGTTTCCAACCGTTCATTTTTAAAATAAAGTTACATTCTACTAAGAGGTGTCAAATACATATGTCTCATTATAAGTGAAAATACAAACAATAACATTTGAAATTAATTACATGCCTAAATAATTAATATGTAAAACTTATAGTAAGAAGAGATTTCAACCATTATAGAAGCATTATAATTGTATACAAGCCTCGTTCTCTAAAATTTTCCCGAACTACGATTATATATTGGGCTTTATAAAATTAGAATATACTATCCTAATATAAGACACAAATTTTCAGTCATTGCATTTCTAATTAACGTATTATCAGTTATATAAGTTAATAAGTAACTAGACAATGAAAGTAAACTAATTAGTAGGACAAAAGGGGAGAAAGAAGAAGAATATTCATAGTACTTGAAGTTGAGACCTGAAAATTAACTTATTTGTAGACATGCTATAAGAATGAAAATTTTACATGACCAATCTAATTTCATTTTCATGAAGGATATAACTATATTAATAATTAAAAATTAATACGAGTGTACTTGTTATCAACATTTGTGAGGGTATCCTATCAATGCATTATTGGCTTAGTGTAGTAGATGAAATAGTATGCTTTCGCTTCCTATTGCACTCACTCATTCGGTGTGTACACTATTTACAAGTATAGGGAGTTAGTTACAACAGTAATTTAGGTGGAACTTGGTTTTGTAACCAACTTAATCACATGAAAAGCATGCACTTGAAACCTAGTTGTAATCTTTTTCCTCATGTGGACTATAGGTACTTATAATAGGTATCTGTACTTTAGTCTAACCCAATTAACATTTTTAGCTATTGGCCTAGCTTATTGCATCATTATAGGGTGCAAGTGTGAAAATCCCACATGAGAAATATGGGTCTTATTTGAAGAATTGATAAGAAAGAAAGACCCATGAACCCATTGTTTTAAGATTTTGTGTTATAGATAATGTTAAAAGTCCATTTGTATAATTATTCACAAAGCCCATTAAACCTATGGTGAGTAGGCTTACTTACAAAGCGGGTTTAGTGGAGTCAATTTGATAAACTTTTAAGGGGGAGTATAGTCTACCCCATTATGGAGATCCACACTTAAGGAGGAGATTGTTAGGATGCAAGTACGAGAATCCTACATAGGAAATATGGGTCTTATGTGTAGAGTTTGTAAGAAGAAAAGATTTATTAATCCATTGCCTTAAGGTTTTGGGTTATAGATATTGTTAAAAGCTCATTTTGTAATCCTTTACAAAGTCTATTGGATTTCTCCTCATTGAATCCTTACTCCAAATCCTAACACATCATCATAGGCCTCTTCCTTCTATCTAGATCTATAAGTTGCTTGTTGCTTGTTGCTTGCTTGATATGATTCGTCATCTTTTCTTGCGGCATTGGTCATATTATCTACTTTGGCAGTAATTTTATCCCAGTTTACTTTAAAAGTATTTCTTGATAAAGGCATCTATGAAGCCTACTAAGTGAATGTTGTTCTGTGTATCTCTATTCCGCTTTCCATCAATCTTAACAACACCTCTTAAGATAAAGATATCATAGGACTCATTCCTATTTACTAGAAATTTAAATGTTGTAACTTTTAATAGTCTTTCCTTCTCCTCAATCCAATCTTCTGCGTTCATAAGGATTTTCACAAAAAGTACTGAAGGGTTTGACTAGCATCCAAAACAATGCCAATGCAAGCATTTGACTTCCCTAGCTTCACCATTTTGCTTACCAAACCATTATGACAATTCCGCAACATCAAGACTAGATCTCTTACATTACTTGAACATTTCGTTGATTCTATTTGCTGCTGACTCCAAAAGTCTAAATCATACTCATCATGGTCTGCAATAAGTTCACCAATTCTCTGTTTCAGCCCTTGGAGCAGTAGATTACTATGGTTGTAGTTGTAGGTCTTTGGCTCTTGCCTCTCAGCAGCATAGTAAGCAGTACCTCTAGCTACCTTTCTTAGACATTTCTTACAAGTAGATACAACCGTGGGAACATACATAAATAATTTCTTAAATAGTAATATACATTAATATATATGTACGTATATATTATATATATTCATATTTATCCCATGTAATATCTAATAAAAATCATATAGATATAATCACATATTCTTACTTAAATTATAACATGCGACTTGCATACACTCATATGTCCAGGAATCATTAATAGCAACTTTCCTAAATCCCTAGGTAAATACATAAATAATACTTTTTAAACAAAAGACTTGGTCCATTTTTTCCTACATGCACTCATACTGATCATAACCTATGCCTAATACCACCTGAGGCTCTCATGCCTTGGGACCATTAAGAAGCGACTATTTTGTGGTACTTGCATTCAACGTAATGGCATGCAGGGCATTAAGAGTCCTGCCAATTGATGTCCACAATCTTGTGTAAATAATCACCAAATATTTCAAACTTGAATATGTCGTTTAAATTCCACAAATTCAACCAATCAATTAAGGGGATCTATGAAATGATCACTTATATAAATTGTCCCAAGAATAAAGTGAAATACTACGAAAAATTTTAAAGGGTGAGGAAAGAAATCAGAAATAAAAATAATCTTTAGAAAATAGAAAGATTTCAAAAAAATATAAATCTACATAATTAAAGTAAAAACATCACACTTTAGTGTTTATGTTTTTATTTTTTCTTTCAAACACATTACCATAACCATAACACGTAACACTTCCTAACTCTTTTTTTATTTTTTTCTTTTGAAAAATAAGCATTATCTTTTTATGATTATTTTATCGGAATGAATTTTTTATTATGGCAAAACTGCTTCCTTCTTTTCTTTATCACTCAAAAACTTGCATTAGAATATTGAATATAAAAAAAATAAGGAAATCATACTATATATAAAACATTTTCTATTTATTCAAAGCTATATATAGCTTTTTTATGGTCAAACATTTTAATATTTTCATGATAAAAAATTATGATTTTCAAATTAATTTTTATAATTTGACATTATCAAATTTGCAGCACATAAGGCAGATAGTAGCTATTTGAAACGTTTTGGTGTCTTACATCCACTAACGAAATACATCATAGTAATTTTATCATCATTTTTCTCTCATTTGATGTTTCAAAGGCAGTTTTCTGCCACTAATCCTAACATTAGTTAAAATAATTTCTCATATCCACTTTTTTGACCAGTCATTTTATGCACTCATAACTGCTAGTATATGACATCTATGCTTCTAGGGAATATATTAAATTCTTGATCTAAGCAATTGCTTCTTCTCCAAATTAATCAAGCAGCATTAACAAAGAAGTTACTTGAAAGAAGACCTGATTTGGCCAAACAGGCGGATGATGATGGGTGGACTCCTTTGCACTGGGCAGCATATTATGATCACTATTGTGATGACACAGCAATGTCGAGAAGAGAGAACAAAACTATATGTATATATTTCAAATATGATTACAGGAAACAGGAACTATATATAGAATTTACAATAAAAGAGGATAAAGATAACCTAACTAAATATTGTTATGGTAGAAGATAAATAGGAAGAATACTTATCCTAAATATATCTATACATATCTGAAATATATCTACTTGTATCTATCTGGTAGAAGATAAATAGGAAGAATACTTATCCTAAATATATCTATACATATCTGAAATATATCTACTTGTATCTATCAACATATAATAGACTTATCAGCCCCCCTCAAACCCTTGCATATGACGAAGACCAAGCTTGGTGCATAGTGAAAGAAACCGATGAGATGACAAGGGTTTGGTAAACAAATCAGCAAGTTGATTGTCTGAAGCTATAAAACGAACTTGAAGAAATCCTCCAGCAACCTGTTCTCGTACAAAATGATAATCCAACTCAATGTGCTTTGTTCTAGCATGAAAAACAGGATTAGAACTCAAGTATATAGCTCCAATGTTATCACACCAAAGTGTAGAAGAAGGAACATCAAAACCAAGTTCACCAAGAAGCGATTTTAGCCAAAGAAGCTCCGAAGTAGCGTTTGCAATTGCCTTGTACTCACTTTCAGTAGAGGATCGTGCTATAGTAGGTTGCTTCTTAGATAACCAGGAAATCAAAGAGGAGCCAAGAAAAATTGCATAGCCATTTGTGGAGCGCCGATCATCAAGGTCACCACCCCAATCACTATCCGTATAACAATGTAAAGCAAGAGATGATTGAACAGGAAAATATAAACCAGCTGATTCAGTACCTTTGAGATAACGCAATAAGCGTTTGAGGGCCTTCCAATGAATGTCAGTAGGGGCATGCATAAATTGACAAAGCTTGTTAACACTAAAGGCAATGTCAGGACGAGTGATAGTGACATATTGGAGAGCTCCAACAATTTTCCTATAATCATCACCTTGTAACAAAGGAGTGCCATTACATTTCGAGAGAGTGGGAGAAATAGCTATTGGCGTAGAACATGACTTGCAATCAGACATATCATGACGTTCCAAGAGATCCCCTATATACTTTCGTTGTGACAGAGTAGTGCCATGAGACTGAATATCAACTTCAATGCCAAGGAAATAGTGTAGTTGTCCCATATCTCGGATAGGAAATGCCCGTTGTAGATGAGAAATAAACTTAGCAACAAGCGAGGAACATGAGCCTGTAATAATGATATCATCAACATAAACAAGGATAAATACAACATGAGTGCCTTGTCGAAATATGAACAAGGAAGTGTCAGCCTTGGAAGCAATAAATTGAAGTGAATTAAGATAGTTTGTGAGTCGAGAAAACCAAGCCCTAGGAGCCTGCTTCAAGCCATAAAGAGAACGGTTCAATTTGCACACATAAGATGGAAATGCCAAATCAACAAAGCCCTGTGGTTGAGCCATATAGAGATCCTCAGTGAGATGCCCATGTAAGAAGGCATTGGCAACATCGAGCTGATGCATGGGCCACTTATGCATCGTAGCAAGAGCAATTATGAGTCGAATGGAAGTAGCTTTAACCACCGGACTGAATGTTTCTTTGTAATCAACACCCGACTGTTGTGTGAATCCCTTAGCCACTAACCGTGCTTTGTACCTATCAATGGAGCCATCTGCTTTGCGTTTAATCCTGTAGATCCACTTATTGGCAATAACATTAGCATGCTCAGGTTTGGGAACTAAAGTCCAGGTGGAATTATCATGAAGAGCTTGGATTTCCTGAGACATCGCGGTTCTCCATTCACCATGTTTGGAAGCTTGTGAATAAGTGCGGGGTTCATGTTCAAGGAAATTGAGTCTAGATTTTTCTTTAAGAGCAACCAAGGCTTGGCGTTTGGATAGAGTTGAGGGACGTAACTGCATGTGATGAGTACGGAGAGGAGGTGAAGGCTGGGTGGT
The DNA here is from genome assembly GCA_024138025.1 of Combretum micranthum. NCBI lineage: Eukaryota > Viridiplantae > Streptophyta > Magnoliopsida > Myrtales > Combretaceae > Combretum > Combretum micranthum. The sequence goes on along the minus strand of JAMXBD010002683.1, from coordinate 69,410 downwards.
GTTGGGGTTATGAGGAGCATAAGTAGAGAGATCAACAACCAAGTTGAGGCCAGAAGGGGCAGGATTTATTGTGTTGGGGAAGGAGGAGGGAGTATGGCGATGAACAATAGGAGATGAAATGTGGCTTTTGCTAGTGGATGGGACTGAAGGGGTAGATGGAGATGAGGGTTGTGCAAGCGGTGGAGTGGTGCCTGATATATCAGAAGAAGTAAAAGGTTGCTGAGGAGTAGGTGACATACCTGTAACCGAAGCGAAAGGAAGTTGTATGCTCAACCAAGGAGTGGATGAAGAAGGGACCGAAGTAGACATCTGTGGAGAGGACTGAGCTTGAGTGTGAAAAGGAAAGGAATGCTGATCAAATATGACATGTTTGGCGAAATACACGCGATTGCTATCAATATCTAAACAAGTATAGCCAGCATGATCGAGGGATTGCCTAGGTATACACATTTTTTACTACGAAATGAAAATTTATTTTTATGATAGGGACGAAGATACGGATAAATGGCACAACCAAAAATTTTTGAATCATCATATTTAGGAGGTTTGCCATATAACTTTTCATGTGGAGATTGATGTTGAAGAACAGGAGTAGGTAAAATATTTATGCAATTTACTGCTGTTCGAAAAGAGTAAGACCAATACCGAAAAGGGACATGAGCATGAGCAAGAAGTGTTAAACCTGTATCCACTATGTGCCGTATTTTTCTCTCAGAAAGACCATTCTGTTCATGTGTATATGGACATGCTATGCGGTGCACTATACCCTCTCTAGTAAAGTACTTGTTTAACCGTTGAAACTCACCACCCCAATCAGAATGAAAAGCTTTTATCGAAGTATTGAATTGACGTTTAACATAAGATTCAAAATCAAGAAATACTTGAAAGACATCACTTTTATTCTTAAGAAAATAAATCCACGTAAATCTAGTGAAATCATCAATAAATAACACAAAATAACGAGAACCACTACTTGAAAGGACAGGAGATGGTCCCCAAACATCTGAATGAATAATCTGAAATGGAAAAGTACTAGTGTGTTCAACTAATGCTAAAGGAACACGAGCTAATTTTCCTAACTTACAAGAAGAACAACTATCAATAGCTGACAATTTAGATGAACCAGAGACAGAGAGATGATTATTATTGATTACTTTTGCAACCGTACGCTTTTGGGGATGTCCTAGACGTGCATGCCACTCAGTAAGAGAATTGGCTTCAGCATGAAGAGCTTGATGAGGAGGAAGAGATGGCAGCACATACAACCCATTTTCACTCCGGCCTTTTAACAGGATTGCCTTCGTCACCTGGTCCTTAACAAAGAAATGAGTCGGCCAGAATTCAAAGAAACAAGCATTGTCAGTGGCGAATTTGTGAACGGAAAGTAGTGGTTTGGTGATTTTTGGAACATGAAGCACATTTTTCAATTTAAGTAATTTAGTAGAACATAGTGAGGGATAAGAGGTAGTACCCGTGTGGGCAATAGGAAGGCCTTGCCCATTTCCGACCAAGATCTGATCACGACCGTGATACGGTATAGGGTTCACAATGGAATGAACATCAGCAGTCATATGATTAGTGGCGCCAGTGTCGGGATACCAAGTGCCATAATACGGAGGCTGTGCAAATTGAGGTTGAGGGTGCATCGGTGGAGAAGTAGCGCGGAAAGAGGTCGGCATGCCTGATCCGTGCATTGCGATATGGGCCTGATTTGAAAATTGTGTTGTTGCCGTGGAGCATATCGACGTCGACAACGATCAGCAGTGTGGTTGTTCAAACCACAGATTTGGCACGGACCACGGTTGCGGCGTCCCCTAGTTTGTGGACGATAGCCACTGGTATTGAGGCCAGATGAAGATGATGGGGCAGAGGCATAATGAGGAAAAGCGGCCGGAGATGGAGGCGGCAACAGAGGACCATTCTGACGAGCAGCAACGTGAGCTAGTGGTGGTTCCTGCATGCTGCGAAGTAAAATTTCATGAGCAATTAATTGACCGTGTAATTCCTGGAAGGTAACAGGGGTAGGGCGTTGATTCAAGGCCGTGATAAGGCCGTGGTATTCAGATCCAATATTGCGATAGATAATCGCATTGAATTCAGCACTTGAAAGAGATCGACCAGCAGCTCCTAATTCATCTGCCAAGCTTTTTGCCTTTTGGAGATATTGAGAGACCGTCATATCATTTTTCTTCAATTCCTGAAGTTCGATGTGGATTTGTAATTGTCGGTTCTGAGATACAGAACCAAAGGCATTCGCCAATGCGTGCCATGCGGAGTGGGCGGAGGTCATGCCAATCACATACGGGAAGACTTCTTCCGTGAGCGAGGAGAGGATCCAGAGAGAAGCAGCTGATCTTTCTGAAACCATTCTTCATACGCAGGATTTGGGATAGTGAGGGTGGCATCCGTGGTGAGGGAAGCGTTTGGGAGGGAGTGATGATGGTGCCATCGATAAGGCCCATAAGTTTGTGATAATTAAGGAGGGGAAGAAACTGCGTTTTCCAGGTCAGATAATTATTGGAGGAGAGCTTGATGGAGAAGGTATGATTGGTGGTGGGAGCAGCTGTAAGATGAGGAGTAGCCATGGATGGTAAATACGTAAAGAAAAAAAAAAAATTAGTTAGCTCTTGATACCATGTGATGACACAGCAATGTCGAGAAGAGAGAACAAAACTATATGTATATATTTCAAATATGATTACAGGAAACAGGAACTATATATAGAATTTACAATAAAAGAGGATAAAGATAACCTAACTAAATATTGTTATGGTAGAAGATAAATAGGAAGAATACTTATCCTAAATATATCTATACATATCTGAAATATATCTACTTGTATCTATCTGGTAGAAGATAAATAGGAAGAATACTTATCCTAAATATATCTATACATATCTGAAATATATCTACTTGTATCTATCAACATATAATAGACTTATCAACTATCACAGGGTTAGACAATTGCTTGAACATGATCCAACTTTGGCATATATAGTGGATAAAGATGGTTTGACATCTCTTCATGTTGCTTCAATGAACAATTCTGTATCCTCGATGAAAATCATCACATCATTTTGTCCAGACTGTTATGATATGGTTGACCACAAAGGTAGAAACGTTCTCCATTATGCCATGATGTATAGACAATCACGTGCAACCAGTTTTCTTGTCGGTGGAACTCTCTTTCGTAGCCTTTTAAGTGAGGCAGATAACGAAGGAAACATTGCTCTCCATTTATGCCCTTCTCAAATGGAAGGACGTCTAGATAGTAATATAGTTCTGCATAGCAACAAGATGGATTGGAGAAGCCTCAACAATAACAACGAAACTGCTGGCTCCCGATATTACGGAGCCCTACGAGTAAGTTACTCAAAATTTCATCTCACTTTAAATGGTTTCCGAATAACATTCACAGGTTAGCTTCTTTTATTTACTTATTTTTTATTTCCAAAGAATGTGAGATACGGCAAAACATGTTGATAGTTAGCAGTTACTAAATTTTGACTATTTTAGGACAGCACCAACCCTGTTAAGGTCTTGAGAATTAGATAGGGTGGTTACATCAACTAAAAATAGCTAATAATCAAATTAATAGGTGACCAGTAGGTCTTCTCAAGACCCTTACTCAGGAGTTTATAGTTAATGCGGACCTGATATTTTTTTTATCTTTATCTGTACAAGCCATTGGGTCTACTGCGGGTTGAAATAGACTCATGGAGCTCCACCTTGGTTTATTCACAAATGGTCTAACTACTGCTTAGGGCCGGTTTGGTAGCATGTATGATGCCTAGCTTCAAACGAGTCAAACTGAATGGTGATTGAACCTTATTAATGTTAAAAGATGAAAAATATAAAAGTCCCATGTGGAATAGTTGGAGACAAATTAACTAAATATAAGAAGTAAGGTAGTAAATAAATAAAGATTGCTTTAGGCCTTAAGCATTTTAAACACAAAGCTTCCTTCAACTAACATGGTCCGATTCCACATGAACTCTCCCCCACATAAATCTAAGGGCTCACACACTACTAATGGGCTTAAAAAAAAAAAAAGAGCCCGGGATAATTTAAAAAAAAAAGCAAGGATTGGAAAGAAAAAATTAATATAAAAAGTCACACACAATATGGCTCCATGGACCCACTCACTATTAACAATTAAACTATTGGGCTATGAAATTCTTATGAATATTTATGTGGTATTTTCTACCTTAACCTTATAAACCAGGGTATATGGGTGGTAGTGGCTTGTTATTTTTAATCTATTATTTTATTACTTTTTGCTATTTTTTCAAAAGGCTAGATTTTCTGTTTATTTTATATTGTATTTGTAAGGATTTTGTATTATCATTAGGAGGTCCTAATATTTAAAGGGATTCTTTCTGGCCATTGAAATGGAAAAATCCATTAGGGTATTGCTATTGAGAGTTGACGAGCCTTTTTTTCACTATTATTCGCCTGACAAGTCTGTCCTTGCTTCATCAATGTCGAATTGGTCGTCACTTTCCATGTTGTTGCATCACTTGGTAACGGAGCATAGTTTTAGTCCTAACATCAGCAAGTGATAGTCGTGGGTTCTCGTGTCATTGCAGAGAGAATTGAAACCATTATATTTCAAGAGTTGTGTTACATTTTGTGAAGTAGATATGGCTTGCTGGTTTAAGTTTGATGCTATAAAAGGATTGAGTAATTTGTGATATATCTTTACTTATAGTTAGAATAGCTTACTAAAGACTAGTGGATAATACTTGATTAGACTACCCCAACAACTTTTTGAGATCAAGTCTCACTTGGTATGGTGGACTAATATTTGTTAATGAGGATTATGACCTGAGCCCTCCATTAATAAGGTCCAAGATGACGAAATGACTAGGGATGCAACCGGGTTGGGTTTTGAGTGGGTCATATGAACCCAAACCCAAACCCACCACACTATAAGGCATATCAAACCCTGTTACACCCCAAGAGGTACCCTAAACGTAACAGTCCACCACACTTAACATTAAATCTTAAGTATGACAACATTAGTCATTTCCATAAGCTTTGATATTAATTGTAAGGCGTGCTCTCACAAATTTAGAGGACCATCTATGAAATTATGGAGTTTAAGAAGATATAATAACAGATTAAGAAAAGAGGATTCATAATGTTCATTTGTTCATAACAATAATCTTACAAAACTTAAAGGCATTCTTCAGTCACAAATCTATTACAATAATATTTCTACATCTTATCCAATACTAAACTTCATTTAGAAATTCGTTAATCCAAAAGGAAAATACTTGGCTATAGGGTCCACGTGGCCTCAACCATAAATAGATGAATTGCAAAAGATATCTATAAGTGTATAAGCTAATAGGCTTAGCGAGAACTATTTCCAAAAATAACTTTTTGTGTAAAGGAAATCAAACAAATTGCTTAAGCAGACAAAGGAAATGCAAAATACACGTGGGCAAACAAGACATATAGTTTTTCGGAAACTATATGTTGAATGGATTTACGCACTCTATTCAGGGTTTGGTAATACATAACCTCAAAACAAGTAATTTCAGTTAAAAAGATTTATGCTTTCAATCAATATCGCTAAACATATTAAGTCTACTTGAATTGAGCCTTGCTTTTGGACTTTTCTCCAAGCATTTCTTTCATGTCGCTAAGCAATCACAATGTGACTCACTTCATGGTATGCATGAATCCATTTATTTATGATATTATAGTATTATTATCAAATTTAAGGTGATCATAGAATCTCATACAAAACAAGTTACACTAAAATAAACATTAAATCAATTCCGGCATCAATATTCTTAGGATTCTTTTAAAGAATTATTTTACATACATATCCATTTATCTTTTCCTAATTCTAATGCAACTAGATTACAAGCACAAACAAGTAAAGCATTTTAAGGAAATAAACTCACGATGCCATGTTGACTATTCTTCTATACGGATAAGTTGTTCACACAATCCTCTTAATTGAAATAGTCCTTGGGGTAAAGGTATTCTTCCTCGGAATGACCTAGTCAAAGAAAACACCCAAAATAAGTATTTCTTGATGATTTTCTTGAATTTTGACAAAACAATGTCATGAGGACGTCAAAGTTTGTATAAAGGAGAATTCTAATTTAAAATGGCCATAACTTGGTCATTTTAACTAGGAATCGCGCATATAATATATCCTACCTACTCAAAAAGATCTATTCATTTCAAAAACTTTTTTATCAAACTAAACCATTTAGACCCCGAAATGGTGGTGATCAGATTCACCACGAATTTTCTATCTCAAAAACAATTTTGTTTCAAACTTTAAATCATTCAAAATTTGTTTGATAAATACTTAGTTATCTATACAGTTGAAAAATCCTCTTTTTATAGCTACATAGCTCATATTTACTCATGCTCAAGTGTTTGTTGTCCATCTATGTTTCTTAAGTAAAACAATGAAAATTTGGAGTTTTAGAAATCTGTAGTTTACAAGAATTTCATTTTGTAAATCTTTTGAAATGAATACTTTGATTCTTTTATTTTCAAAGAATTACTTTATATTTGACTTATTTATTTTTCCTATAACTTTTTGAAAAGTAATTTTCTTTTTTTCTAAATTCTCTATATTGGTGCTGTTTTTCCTATTTATTTTCTACACCATTTTTCTTTGACCATTTGTTTGAAAAGATCTTAATTTGAAAATTCCCATTCCTTTCTCATAAGGTTTCCTTTATGTTATGTTTTCATAGAAATCATTTTTATATAAAAAATAATTTCCTTTTGAAAAACAAAGTGATGTAGAAAGGATTAAAAAAGCTTTTTAAAACAAAAGTAGCTTCTAAAATTGTAGTAAGTTTCTTCTTATGTCTTGAAAAGAAATGACTTTACTTTCGTTAAACTATAGATTTTATAATTCATATAAACTTATTCCTAAGTGATAAAATCTCCTTTTTATCAAATATTTTTAGAGTTTGGAAAAATTTAGACAACAATCTTAATGACATGATTTATGAAAAATAATAGCAAGCAAAAATAACATAAATATTATATAAAGTCAAGTATCGGGAGTCTTAGCTTCTTTAAGGCTCCCGGGACTAAGAAGTAGACTGGTCCTAAAAGAAAAATAAAATGAAAGAATAAAAAAATTGTTTTGACTTGAAGAGGACAAGTCTAAGACTAGAGATTAGTCTTAAAATAGCAAGAATTAAATAAATTGCAATGAAAAAAAAAACAAAATTGTTTTGCATGAAAATAAAATAAATTGCAAATGAGCTTATATACTCTAAAGAACATGTAACTTTACATGACCATGGTGTGAGTTTCCAAAGACTAAATGTTACGGAGGAGAAGAAAGTATGGAGCAAAGTTTACCTAAAGAAGGTTTTTGAAGTGTTATGTGGTTATGGGTTTTGTGTAGGTAGAAAGTGGTTTGAGATTATTTTGAGAAAGTTTTGAGAGAAATTGAGAGAGTTTTTGTAGAGAAATTTATGAGTGGTAATTGTGTGAAAGAAGTGAAAGAGGAGGGATATTTATAGGAAATGAAGAGTGAATTTTTGTGTGATTTAAATAAAAGAAAATTGAAACAAAATTAAGAGAGATGAATGAAGGGGGGCGCCAGCCATGTAGAATAGAGGGGAGAAGAGAGGTTTTATTTTGTATTTTTGTGGATTAAATGAAGTAATAAGAAAGGTAGATATGAAATAAAGTTATAGGAAAGGTAAAAAGTAAATGTTATAGGTTATGGTGTTTGTAAGAGTAGGTGTAAGAAAAAATAGAGATAAAAGAATAGTGTAGAATAGTAATGAATAGTGTAATGTAAAGTAGATATGACTAATAAAGTACTGGTAGTAAGAAAATACCTGTATAATTGCGATATCTGTTATTTTTACTTACCGAAAAATTGTAAAACTGATATTTTGAAATCATTATATTTTTACGAGTCTAACGGTTTATTCGGAATATTTTTACTATTCCAAGCATCGCGACATTTTTCAAGAATTGTGTCCGACCGGTTCAAAACGATTTGTGGTTTTACTAATATGATTTTTTTAAAGCTTCCTTAAGTAATTACGCACTATTCTATATACTAAACTCTTACTTACTTTCTCCGGATTGCTTATTCGGGATTGCTGGACTTAAACTATTACTTCAAACTGGGGTTTTGTTGACTTTAGGGTTCCGGTTAACTTCTAGATTAAGGTTTTAAGCTAAACAGATTCCAAAAAATTTAGGGGTTTACAAACCTGACCCTATAACATTGTAGGGGTTTCCTTCTATATCCAAACCCGTTCTATAAGGTTTACTCTAAAACCCGCTACCCGTCCGATTATCCGCCTAACTATCAAACTGTTTACTCGTCTGACCATCCAGCCCAATTATCAACTCGAACTTGCCCTGCTTATTGTTTTTATTTTTCAATAGATTCAGGAGACTTAAATCAATAAAATAATAGTATAATAATATAGCAATTCACCTTCTTTTTGCCAACCTATTTTTAAATTTAGTCTTTACTATGTTTATATTTAGTAAATATATTATATTATAATTTTTTTTTTATTAGGACTAACGGGTCGATTGGATATCCACCAAGTTTAGTAGTATTCAAACCCGATCCTAATACCCTATAGAGTTTTTTAACTATGTCCAAACCCGATCTTATTACCCTATAGGGTTTTTATCGGGTTGGACGGGTCAGAAACCCATTAATGGCTAGCCTAGTTGCATCCCTAAAAATGACAAAGACTTTAAACAAATGCCATCTAACGTGAAGCACTTGATTTGAATGCGGGCTTGTTATACAAACACCGCAATCGTTGAAGTCACAACAATCAAATATATTTTTCCACTCTTAGTACCTACTCTAAGACCTCTTATGATTCGCTGCTTTTCCTCAAAAGGGAAATTTTCAATTTTTATAGTTTCAAGGCTCCGACACACTCGACTACACTCTATTTCCCTGTCCCTCTTAGAATTATCACCATTTGCTTAGCCAAATTTGCATTGAGACTTACTCAATACAAACTACTTGATCAAAGCAAGAAAATAGTTTCATAAAGTATTCTTAAAAATGATAGGAGCCCCTACGCAGTTGAAGGTGGGAAAAATGGAGAAATTATGACCAAATGAGTGGAATGATCCTCATTGTAGCCACTTATTTGTGATTTCTTTCTCTCTCTCTTTTAAGTTTTAGAAAAAGCAATTAGAAACCTGAGTTTGAGGATTATACTATTAGAACTTTTGGTAGTTACCATAGTATTCCTCTAAATATTTTATGGGCCAATTCAAAAGGAAATATTAACAAAAAGAAGATAAATATACAAAAGGACAGACAAAAATCAACAACAAAAAAACTAAGTATTTTATAAAAGACAAATATCAATGTAAGTCGGTGATTATTGCATATTAATATATGTTCCATTCTTTGAGTTTTCCAACATGTATGTTACGGGAGATTGTCATGTACCTTTCAGATGGTAGGTTAACACTAACGTCGTTTTCTTGAACGCTGATTTAACTATAGAGTGTGATCAGTAGATTGTGGATTAGTTAGTAACTAGAATAACCTATTGGTTCACAGTTGAAGACTTTGGTTGAAATTTCAATGGTGGTAGTTAACTGGAGAATAATCCTAATGTAGGTTGGGTATACCGACCCTTGATGGCTAGTGGGAGGCAAGATATGAATGCTAAGAATACTATCTAGGGAAAGAGTCCTAGTTAATGTTCCATATAAATGATGTTTCACATCTCATTATGATTTGTTTGATAATGTTGCCTTTAGAACATATATCCATGTCAGTTTGGACCTATGTTTTGAAGTAGATAAAAGAAAAAAAGGTTAAGAGATTTTGTACAAAGAAAAGTGTTAAGAGACCCATAACTAATCAGGCTACAAAAATTGGGAATTGCTTGCAACTCTAGACAAGAAAACCAATCTATAGTTATTTGGTATGATGCTGATTGTTGTATTAGGATCAATGACCAAGCTGTTGCAAGTGATTTGTGCACCATGTGTATAATGGTTAGATTGACAAAGGTATCTTGTTAGGCTTTGGCTTACCTATCGTAGGAGTTCTTTAGAGCAATGGCTGCTACTATTGTGACCGTGATTTAGACTGTTACAGCATGGAGCATTCATAATGAAAACGCTATATAGGTTGCAATAGAATTATTTATTTTAGAAGGATTGTTTTTTTTTCCCATATTACATAATCGATTTTATCATCATTTAATTACTATATTGGCGGGATGTCCCTCAATTTCAAGATATGACATTAGTTCATTAGAGTTGGTTGTAATCTAATCAAAATCAAGTGATACACGATTGACATTGACATGGTTTTGCATCACAGTGATTAATAAGCCAAAGTTGTCTACAACAATAAGCAACTTCATCAATCTAAACTAACACATAGTCAAGTGCAGCACTTGATTGGCCTTACTGTCTCTCAAGCTAACAACACAAATGTTTAATAAACAAATATTTAGTAATGAGCTTTTATACACTCAAATTTTCTGAAATGTGTCTTTGAGATGAAATCAAATCCTTTTGAATCTCAGATAAAAGTAATAAAATATATAAATAATAAAAAGTTTAAAATCAAGAGAAAAAAGAACAATTATAATAAAAGTGAACACAAAAATAGAAAACCCAAATGGATAGCTGGTAGATGGGAGTAAAGAGCCATTGGCGATGATTTGAGAAAGGCTTTAAGACCGTCCTTAGGTGTGGTGATGGGCATTCCTGATCTTAGGTGTGGTGATGGGCATTCCCTGACCATGGGCTTACCGACTCTACTATTCATATTTTTCTTTTCATAGAATCATTTCCCCCAGCAGAATTTTTTTTGCCCTTTTTAATTTTTTTTTTTATAGTTTTTTTCTTATTTATATATTTGATTATTTTTACACTGGGACTCTGTAGATTCATTTGCAAGGCTTCTAGATTGTGAGTTTCGTCAATTAGTTGCTATGTGGTTTACGCACGAACTGACGAAGAGAAAAATACAGAGCTCAGGAATCGAGAGTATTGGTAAAATATGAAGTCGATGGTTAAGTTTGTTACAAGTCCAGCTAAAAGCTATTTAAACCTACTAGGATAATCATATACAAATAAGACTGATAATAAAGTACAGTAACTAATAATCCTATATAAACATGTTGGGGTTATAGATCCAACTCATATGGGTCTATAACTAGAGGGAGCTTAAATGTATGTAGGACATATATTTAGAAGACTTTAGAGTTAAAGTAGAAATAGACTAGCACGCTAGCACAAAGAAATCTGAAATATATGTTCATATATTTAGAAGACATTGAAATCATGATATCATAAGTATGGGATATATACTTGGAAGAAGACTTGGAATAATGAGATTTTTGTAAGACAAAGGAGATAAAATTCTTTTACACCTGCAATTGGAGTTAAAGGCTACCAGCCTACATTAAATACACGAACTAGCCTTGAGTGTCTATTCATTTTCCCTTTGTGTTGCATATAAATACATCTTATTGTCCTAAGGTTTGCAAGGAACAAGTAGTGTGCCTCTTCTCAAGCCTAGATAGTGAGATCTAGAGAGAGAAAGAGAGAAAAGTGAAAGAAATCCTAGAGTGAGAAACTCTAGAAGAAAATTTTATTCTTGTTTGTAATCTATTAATTGTGGTGAAGAATTGTGAAATCCAGTAGTGAGATCTAATGAGGAAAACTTATAATCATATTATATTATTTATAGTGTGGAAGATTTGAGCGCTGTTGGTCCTGTGGTTTTTCCCATACTAGGTTTTCCACGTTATACCCTGATGTTATTTGTTTTATATTTCCACATTGTTTATTATTTATCGCTTTGCAAGAGGAGATCTAATCTCTAATCACAGATTAATTAATATTGTTTGATTAATCATATTTCTTGATTATTATCGTGATTAGAAATTAGGATGTGTTTTCTCCTAACAAGTAGTATCAGAGCATAGGATTCAAAAAGAATTAGGATTTGTTGTAGCACATATATGGCGGAATCATTATGTATAATGATCAAACTAAATTCAACAAATTACTCCATATGAAAATCTATAATGGAGGATCTGTTGTATTGAAAAGATTTATATTTGCCTTTGGGCGGTGACACTGCAAAGCCAAAGAATAAATATGATGCTGATTAGGTAATCATGCATAGAAAAACCGTCGGTTATATCCGACAATGGTTGGATCACAGTATGTATCACCATGTGGCCCGGGAAACGCGAGAGGATGTCTTATGGAGGAAGTTGGAATCTATATATAAGAGGCATATGGCCTTGAATAAAACCTCCTTGATCAGGACAGTTGTAATTTTGAAATACAGGGATAGATCCAATATGACAAAGCACTTGAATGTCTTTTAAGGGCTGGTGAATCAGTTGTCTATCATGAAAATGGCTTGATGATGAGATCCAGGAACTATTATTGCTGAGTTCCTTATTTGATAGTTGGGAGACATTGGTTGTGTCAGTTAGTAAGTCTACCCCAGAGGGAACACTCTCACTCTTGCAATGGTGATGGACAACCTGATGAATGAAGAGACTAGGAGGAAGGATCTTGATATAGGATCTAAGGCACTTGTTACTGGTAAGCCAGGAAGAAATGGTAGAAGCAGGTATAGAAGATCATCTTATGAAGATGAAAGATCTGAGAAATCCAGGTGAAGGTCTAAATCAAGAGGAAAGAAAAATTTTAAATAGATAAGCTAGGTCACATGAAGCGAGAGCGCAGGCTCTGGAAGAAATAGAGAGGTAAAGGTGATGAAAAGGATGAGGACACTATAGCAGATGATGATGAGAACGTCATTGAATAGGATGAGAAGTGTGTTAGTTTTGCAAGTCATGATGACTAGGTTGTTGATCCTGGTGCCTCCTTCCATGTGACTTCACATGGTGAGTTCTTCTCAATCTATACTGCTGGTAATTTTGGTAATGCCAAGATGGGAAATGATGGTAAATCCAAGACTGTTGGCATTGGAAACGTAGTTTTAAAAACTAACATAGGTTGCAAGCTCACTTTTAGAGATGTCAGACAGATTTTAGATATTTGGCTTAACCTTATTTCTGCAGGAAAGCTTGTTAATGATGGCTATAGCAGCCATTTTGGTAAAGGAAGATGGAAGCTTACTAAGGGTTCTCTCATTATGGCAAGAGGAAAGAAGATGAATACTTTTACTTAATGTCAACAAAGCTAAATAAAGGAGATGTGAATCTTGTACTTTCACATGGAGGTTCTAATGATGGCAAAAATGGGGGAAATTCAATTGAAAAATCCTAAGAGCCTCATCAACAATTCAAGATGAGAAGATTTGCAAAGGATAGAAGAATATCAATTAGATTTAGCCTAGATGAGTATGGGATACTCACTGATTGTCAGATAGTTATCAGAAAGCCATGGGAAATGAGAAGAAGTCAAGAAAGGTTAGAGCCATGCAAGATGGACTGAAATCCTTGCATGAGAATAGGAAAAATAACTTGGTGAAACTGCCTAAGGAAAATGGACCTTTGCAGAGCAATGGGTGAAGACTGATGATAAGAGCTCACAATCAAGGAACAAGACAAAAGCTGGTTGTGAAAGTTTTGGTTTGACAAAATGTGCTGCAGGAAGGAAGTAGGAATGGTGATACTCCCCATATGAGTTGGAGGAAGAGATTACTGGGTTATAGATTCAATTCATATGGATCTATAAATAAAGGGAGCCTAAATATATTTTGGATATATATTTAGAAGACTTTGGAATCAAAGTAGGAATGGACCAGATGCTTATACAAGGAAATCCTAAATATATATTTATATATATAGAAGACATTGAAATCATGATATCCTAAGTATAAGTTATATACTTGGAAGAAGACTTGGAATAAGGAGATTGTTGTGAAACAAAAGAGATGAAATTCTTATGTACCTGCAACTAGAGTTAAAGGCTACCACCTACATTAAATACACAAGCTATCCTTGAGTGTGTTCGTTTTCCCTTTTTGTTGCATATAAATACATCTTATTATCCTAGGGTTTGCAAGGAACAAGTGGTGTGCCCTTCTCAAGCCTAGATAGTGAGATCTAGAGAAAGAAAGAGAGAAAAGTGAGAGAAATCCTAGAGTAAGAAACTCTAGAAGAAAATCTTGTTCCTGTTTGTAATTCATAGTGTAATTTTATCTTCGCATAACATTTAAAATGTGCACATACATCTAAAACATCACTAAAACCTTAAAGTCATTGCTATGATTAGTCATTTTTGGCATCGTCGTCTATGGGTCTTAAGAAATAATATAGCAACTTAATAGCATATCTTCAAATGTTATGATGTGTATATTTAATTATATATATGTATATATGAAAACTTTTAGGTTGTCACTAAATTGCAAAATTTGCCCACCTAATGTATTATTGTCCAAAAATTTTAAGGATTCTAGAATACCCGCTTTATCAATTTGCAAGTGTTTGGGCACTAGGTTATATTAAGTAAAAGTAGAAAAGGGAGCTGAGTTGTTTTTTTTTTTTTTCCTTATATTTAATTTTCTATCAAATCAAGTTTGTGGGAACTTTTAGGGTAAGGAGCTACAAAACTAATGCAAAGCCATAGGATACATGAATAAGAGCAAAAACAATAAAAATATCTAGTAATGTTCTTTTTAAGTACCAACTTATCTTTTTGTGTGTTTGCACTATTAAATAAACTCTTAAGAACGTTTCAAATGATTACAATGATATATTTGAGGGTTAGTGTTGCATTTGGTACTTAAACTTTTCTTGAATGTATAATTAACCACTTAAACTTTGAAGTAATTAATTTATTACTCAATCAAAGTTTTCATATTTAATAATACTACCTCTCTCACTCTGTGAACTGAGTTGGCACTCCCAATAACTTTAGTGTGTATGCTAATTCATAAACTTGATTGTTTATTTTTTCTAGTTTTTTTTTATTAACTATTTAGCATGTGTCATTTGCCCATTCACTAGAAATGTCTGCTCAATAAACAAAATTAACTCTATTTGTTAGGAGTATTAACAAACATGAACACTTTGATTAAATATTTAAGTTGTTAATTGTAAATTTGAGGAAAGTTTAGCTACCAAATATAACATGAACCCTATATTTGAATATCAATGTTATGTAGTAAAAATACACACACGTTACTTCCTATTAATGTATTCTTTTAGTTTTAAACCAGATGAGGAGAATGGACATTTCAAATGGTAAAAATGATATATCTGAATACTAGTGTTATATGAATATATGCCATATCTCGCTTTTTGTTAATGTACTCTTTCTATTTAAACAGATGAAGAGAACGAGTGCTTCTCATTATCGAAGGTACTTTTTGAGAGGGTGGCATCGGAGGTTTAGGGTGCCTAAAATTAGCATGGAAGTGGAAAAAGAAGTGGAGAGTAATAAAGAGAGAAAGGATACACGATCTTCATATTTAGGGAATCAGTTGGTAGTTGCTGCACTAATTGCAACAGTCTCATTTACCGCTGGTTTGACTTTACCTGGTGGATATAATGATGCTGGGAAAGCTATATTAAGTAGCAAACCGATGTTTCAAGCATTCCTAATGGCTGATACTTCGGCATTCTTATTTTCTTTGTTAGTTGTTTTTATTCAATTCTACATGCCACTTGTCGCCCCTAAAAATTGGGCGTTGAAAAATCTGGACTATGCCGGCTTTCCTTTTACACTATGTGCGATGGTATCAATGTTGATTGCATTTATAGCAGGTGTATCTATGGCATTGGAATCATCACGCTTCACCATTGCCCTACAAACCATCAGCGGTGTTAGCATTCTCCTATTTTTCCTCCTTGGACTTGTGTATACAAAAGTTGCTCAAATTATTTGGTGAATTGTAAGTTAAAAAACCATTGTAATATAAGATGCATCTTAGAGAAATTGAGGCAATGATTGATTTATCTTCTCGGCTTTGTAGTTTACTAATAAGCAAGATACTTTAGAGAATTGGGTCGACATTGTTATTGTTATAAGAAATTTCAAGATACTTTTTAGTCATGCATATTTTTAATGGATATTTCATTGTATTTTGTTTACTATTGTGAAGTGTGGCGGTCTATATTTTGGTGAATTGTTAGACTTATTTGATCATAGTGGGTGTAGTTGATAGAGCCATTCCCATGACCATACTTACTTTACCAACTAGTCAACCTTTTGTAAATCTTTGAGATGATGGTTGATGTAATGGATGTGTGTATAAGCTTATCAATACAAGCTTCTCACACATGTTAAAGTAAGAGAACATTATCTCCATTTTTTCTCTTTATCTTATTTTTATTTCACTTTATGCAATTTTTTGCAAACCTTTTGGCTTATCTTTTAGTTCTTTATTTTCACATTATGCTTAAGTAGTTGTATCTTTTACCTTATTATTTCTATCCTCTGTGATGCAAAACGGAAAGCGTAAAGATAACAAAAATCAATAACTACGATTGATTTCAAAATCAAGATATAAGAGATTGCAATTTTATTGAGAAATGCTCTCAAATGGGGTTTCAAATATGAATAATATGATAATAGGATGTTCAAAAGTTTCAAGAGTCTATTTATACTATTACAAATAAACGCTAAAACAAACCTAAAAAGGAAAATAATAAATATAAAATCCTAAGTGATAAATGCAATATTGATTATCATAAAATACTACAATATATGCCAAAAAGAAAATTAATAAATATAAAATCCTAAGTAATAAATGCAATATTAACTATCCTAAAATACAATATATGATCTTCCTCTAAAATCGACAGCTTTGATACCAGCCTCCACGCATCTTCCAAAGCTAGTTTGTCTTTGTTGCATTATTATCCCTTTCTTGTAAACAACTCAACCCTGAGTTCTCATCTGGATATTGAGATAAGTCATTCGGATAGAATGAGAATGTATCAACCGTCTTATTATGCATTCTTGACTTGTGCTTCCGCTTGATAAGAAACTCTTGCAAGAACCAAATCCATTGCCCACGCCCATCTTTGCCAAGTCGAGTCTAATCATTCAGATGCTTCAGAACACCGCAATATGAGTGTAAAACCAACTCCTTCAATACTTCTTTCACTACTCGGAGCATATCTTCACTATTCTCTTCTTTTGCTGCCATGATTTGTCTTAACATGAGCGAGTGCATAACTCGAGGCTCCTTCATCTCTCTTGTTGAATGGATATTAGTCAGAAAAGAGTGCCCATATGATTTGACTACTTTGGTACATTTTACTACCTTTAAGGGCAGCAAAGTGTACTTCATACCACCCTTTTCTAATCTATACACATTCTTCCTTCCCGCATACTGGGCATCCACATCATATTGCCAAGGCCTTCCTAGCAACAAATGACACGCCTCCATATCCATTATATCACAATAGGACTCATCTTCATATTTACCTATCAAGAATGGTACTTTACACCTCTCCTTCACATTAATCCTTTCAGCTACTTTGATCCACCCCATAGTGTATGGATTAGGATATTTTCCCACTAGTAAACCCAATTGCTTCACAACTTCTCCATCAATAATGTTCTCACAGCTGCTTCCATCAATAACTAAGTCAAACACCTTCCTACCTATTATACACCTAGTACGAAACAACTGGACTCATTGAGTGTCGTCCTCCTCCTTAGATGCCAACATCAGTTTCTTGATCACATAAGTTTGCTTAACCTCTCTATCTTCATCATATCACTCATCATCATCGTTAGGTTCACATATCTCCTCATCCCTCTCAACTATGTTGACTCCTTTCCTATTAGGTCATTCATGTGATCGGTGACCCAGCTGACTGTATCTATAACATTTACCCAAAATTGGCTTAGCATAGGGATTATTCTGCTTTGGAGTATTTTTAACCTCAATAGGCTTTTTACCAGCAGCTTTTTCATCTTTCTTATCACCACTCATGCCTTGTTTCTCCTCAATATTGTCATTCTTTTCAACCATAGATTGACCCCGAATAATCATTTCTAAATCTCCTACCACCACCACTAAATTTGTTGCCCTTCTCTTGACACATCAACTCTACTCTAAGTGCCATATTATTTGCCTCACTCAAATTCCTCAAAACATTGACTCCATTTTTATTTCGAATTTGGAATTTTAACCCATCAACATATCTAGCAACCTATTGACCCTCCCTCTCTTTTAGATCATTCCTCTCTGCTAACCGTATGAACTCTGTAGTATATTCATGTACAGTCCTCTGTCCTTGATGACATTGCTGATACTGTTAAAAGAGGATAAGCTCATAATCGGGAGGTAGGAAATCCCATTGCAACAGCTGTTTCATCCTATACCAAGCTCTCACTGGTTGCCTACCCTCACGGTATCTCCTGTTTTGTAGTCTTTCCCACCAAGTAGAGGCCCCTCCTTTCAATCTGTAAGCAACCAACCTCACTCTACACTCCTCCAGTATCTCCATATAGCTAAAAAACTTATCTAACTCAGCCAACCAGTCTAGAAACTCCTTAATATTTAAGTTACCATAGAAAGAAGAAATATCTACCTTTAGGCGAAAATCACCGCTATTACCTTGGTCGTACCCATAGTATCCCCTCTGGAATCTGTCACCACTGTAACCGTATCTCCTTCGCACCTGCCTCGCATTAAGCAAAACTCATCCTTCTCCTCAGATTCCTCATCGAAAATCTACACCTACTGATTTGTGGCGGCAGGTCTATTGATTGGACTACCAAAGGCTTCTCTTACCCCCAATCATCTCCTACTAACCTCCCTACCTCCGTTGACAACCTCTACCAGTGCATCAAAATGTTGGACCAAATCCTCAAGACGATCTTTAATCAGTCGGATTCTTTGATCCATGGCTCTATTTGTCGCCCTAGGAACCTTAGCCCCTCGGACTCTTGTATCATGGACACCGCCACGAGTACGATTGCTATCAGCACCTTCGCCTAAAGACAACTTCGCAGGATTCTAACCTTGCTCTGATACCAATTGACGCAGGACGGAAAGTATAAAGATAACAAAAATCAATAACAACGATTGATTTCAAAGTCAAGATGTAAGAGATTGCAACTTATTAAAAAATGCTCTCAAATAGGGTTTCAAATATGAATAATATGATAATAGGATGTTCAAGAGAAGTTTCAAGAGCCAATTTATACTATTACAAATAAACCCTAAAACAAACCCAAAAAGGAAAATAGTAAATATAAAATCCTAAGTTATAAATGCAATATGACTATCCTAAAATATAATATATGCTAAAAAGGAAATTAATAAATATAAAATCCTAAGTGATAAATGCAATATTGACTATCCTAAAATACAATATATGGTCTTCCTCCAAAACTGGCAGCGTTGACGTCGGCCTTCACGCATCTTCCAAAGCCAGTTTGTGTCTACTGCATTACTCTACCCCCGCAATCTTCCATTCTCTGCTTCTATACTATTTTAGTTAAGCTCCTGTAGCTGGTATCAAAATAAAATATCTTAAGGGACTTGTGAGATGATGGCTTTAAACAATTCTACGTGGTTAGAACTATTAGTGATTGCCATAGGCTAATTACTAGACATTTTATATATATTATTGATATAGAGGCTTTTCTATTATATTGTTTCTATGTTTACTTTATAATATGATCCATATATAATCTAATTATTCTAAATGTCCCTATATTCTCATTATTATGAGAATGATAATGAATTAAATCTAGTATGAGTTTTGTTTGATAATCATGAGATGTTTGTTTGCATGGAGATATAAATAAAACCTATAGGTACATATTGGAGAACTGTCTACTGGACTGACACACTATGAGGTCACTACATTGATTAGTGTCATGAATGATTCTCATAATAATGATGTCAGCATATTCTTAGACTTGAAATCACCATAGGTTCCAACAAGAGAAACACTATGTTTCGACTCAATCAAATGTTGCCTTTAATCGGATAATTATAAAGGTTGTGATTAGGTATCATGTGAATCATGTAGAGGAAGTTGAGTGATTAAGATAGGATTTGTCCCTCTCATTTTGGGAGAGATATCTCCAAGCCCCTCGATAAGTAAAATTGAGAAATGCATGGACGTGTTCAAATGGATTGATAATGTGATCACTATCATTTGTTTTATCAATTCACTTGGAGATCGAGAAATGATAGGATTGAACGATATAAGAGTGACACTATCCATGCCTTATGTTCAATCTATATATTATGTGACAAAAGAATAATGACATAAGTTATGGACCAGGTAAAAGTCGGATCATCGATCTTCACTTTATTTGGGTAAACATAATGTCTTACTAGAGACCACTTATATTTTATGGACCAAAAAGGGTTTTAGGTTTACTGTCAATATTAAGTGAACCTACTGAGTCACACACAAAAGAATGAGCTAAATGGATAATGGATTGAATTTAAATAAATCCATCGGGAATAATATATTTATTTATTATTAATCTTAATGTGTTAAGAATAATAAATAATTATAATTTGTTGAGAACTGTAATTTTATATTCCCTAATCGGTTTAGGGATTCTTACATTCATACCTTAATTACGATAGGTGCACTAATGTCATTATTTGTAAGAATATTTGTCATGCCCAATAGATACCCTAAATATAACAGTTTGCCACACTCAATATTAAAGCGTAAGTATGACAACCTTAGCCATTCCCAGAAGCTTTAACATTAAGTGTAAGGCATGCTCTCACAAATTTAGAGGATCATTCATGGAATTATGAAGCTTAAGAAGATATGATAACAAATTAAGAAAAGAGGATTCAATAATATTTTTACATCTTAGCCAACACTAAACTTCATCTAGAAATTCCTTAACCAAAAAGGAAAATACCTTGCTGCAGGGTTTACGTGGCCTCAACCACAAAGAAGTGAACTGCAAAAATATCTATAGGGGTATAAGCTAATAGGCTTTGTGAGAATATTTCCATAAATGACTTCTTGGAATGAAATTCAAACAAGTTATTTAAGTAAACAAATGAGATGCAATATACACGTGGGCAAACAAGGCATATAGTTTTCCCGAAACTATATGTTGAATGGATTTACGCCCTCTATTCGGGGTTTGGTGATACGTAACCTCAAAACAAGTAGTTTTAGTAAAAAAGATTTATGCTTTTGATCAACATCGCCAAGCATATTAAGTCTACTTGAATTGAGCGTTGCTTCCGGACTTTCTGCCAAGCATTTCCTTCATGTTGCCAAGCAATCGCTTTCGGTCACTCCGCCAAGTGTTGCTTTTGACCTGAGCTACCATCATTTTCACCTAAGGATAATAAGCCAATGCAATGTGACTCACTTCGTGGTATGCATGAATTAGTTTATTTATGATATCATAGCATCATTATTATCAAATTTAAGGTGATCATAGAATTTCATAAAAATCAAATGTTATACTAAAATAAACATTAAATTAATTCCAGTCTCGATATTCTTAGGATCCTTTCAGCAAAGTATCTTACATACATATCCATTTGTCTTTTCTTAACTATAATGAGACTAGATTACAAGCACAATCAAGTAAAGTACTTTAAGGAAATAAACTCACGATGCCATGTCAACGATTTCTCTAAACGAATGAGTCGTTCACACAATCCACCTAGTCGAAATAGTCCTCGGGGTATAGGTATCCTTCCTCGGAATCACCTAGCCAAAGAAAATACCCAAAATGAGTATTTCTTGATGATTTTCTTGAATTTGGATAAAACAATGCCATAAGAACGTCAAAGTTCGTATAAAGGAGAATTCCAATTTAAAATGGCCATAACTTGGTCATTTTAACTTGGAATTGCGCATATAATATATCAATTTCTACCTACTCGAAAAGATCTACCCATTTATAAAACTATTTTTATCAAACTAGATCATATAGGCTTCGAAATAGTGGCGATAAGATTCACCACGAATTTTCCAACCCAAAAACAATTTGGTTTAAACATTAAATCATTTAAAATTTGTTTGATAAATACTTAGTTATCTATATAGTTGAAAAATTCTCCTTTTATAGTTACTTAGCTTATATTTATTCATGCTCAAATGTTTGTTGTTCAACCATGTTTCTTGAGTAAAACAATGTTAATTAGGAGTTTTAGAAAACTATAGTTTACAAGAAATTCATTTTGTAAATCTTTTGAAATGAATAATTTGATTTTTTTGCTTTCAAAGAATTTCTTTATGTTTGACTTATTATTTTCCTAGATGACTTTTTCGAAAAGTAGTTTTTTCTCTTTTCTAAATTCTCTATGTTAGTGCTACTTTTCCTATTTATTTTCTATACAATTTTTCTTTGACTATTTATTTGAAAAGATCTAAATTTGAAAATTCTCATTCCTTTTCCATAAGGTTTCCTTTATACTATGTTTTTATAGAAATCATTTTTGTATAAAAAATCATTTTCTTTTTGATAAAAAAAAGTGATATAGAAATGATTTAAAAAGCTTTTCAAAACAAAAGTAGCTTCTAAAATTGTAGTAAGTTTTCTTATAACTTAGAAAGGAATAACTTTTTGTTAAACCCTAGATTTTCTATTTCATACAAACTTATTCCTAAGTGATAAAATCTTCTTTTTATGAAATATTTTTAGAGCTTGGAAAAATTTGGACAACAATCTTAATGGCATGATTTATGAGAAATCGTAACAAGAAAAAATAACATAAATAATAAATAAAGTCAAGTATTGGGAGTCTTAGCTTCTTCAAGACTCCCGATACTAAGAAGTAGACTAGTCCCAAAAGAAAGAAATAAAAAAAAGGAAAGAAAAAAAATTGTTTTGACTTGATGAGGACAAGTCTAAGACTAGAGACTAGTCTTAAAACAACAAGAAATAAATAAATTGCAGTGGAAGAAATAAATAAATTACTTTGCATGAAAATAAATAAATTGCAAGGGAGCTTATATGCTCTAAAGAATATGTATATATATATAGATAC
This sequence comes from Combretum micranthum, assembly GCA_024138025.1. Lineage (NCBI taxonomy): Eukaryota > Viridiplantae > Streptophyta > Magnoliopsida > Myrtales > Combretaceae > Combretum > Combretum micranthum. The sequence continues at coordinate 46,498 of JAMXBD010002683.1, read as the reverse complement.
ATAATAATACTTAGATATAATAATAATAACATGAACAAAATAAAATAATATATAAATGGATTTTCATGAACAAGAATAATACATGAATATGTTGTAGCTTCCATAACATTTAGTTTTTTGGAAACTCACACCATGGTAATGTAAAGTTACATGATATTAGATGAAGAAAATATGAAGAAAAATTTATCTAAAGAAGGTTTTTAAAGTGTTATGTGGTTATGGGTTTTGTGTAGGTAGAAAGTGGTTTGAGATTATTTTGAGAGAATATTTGGAGAGAGTTTTGACAGGAGAATTTGAGAGAGTTTTTGTAGAGAAATTTGTGAGTAGTAATTATGTGAAAGAAGTAAAAGAGGAGGGGGGTATTTATAGGAAAATATGGAGTGATTATTGAGTGATTTAAATAAAAGAAAAATAAAAAAAAAATTGAGGAGAAGAGGAGGGAAGGGGCGCCAGCCACATGACTGAGGAGAGAGGGAGTGTTTTATTTTTTGTATTTTTGTTGATTAAATGAAGTAATGAGTAAGGTAGATGTAAAATAAAGTTATGGGAAAGATAAAAAGTAAAGGTTATAGGTTATGGTGTTGTAAGAGTAGATGTTAGAAAAAGTAGAGAGAAAAGAATAGTGTAGAATAGTATTGAATAGCGTAATATAAAGTAGATATGACTAATAAAGTATCGGTAGTAAGAACATACGCGTGTAATTGTGATATCTGTTGTTTTTACTTACCGAAAAATTATAAAACTAATATTTTTGGAAATCTTAAATTTTTACGAGTCTGACGGTATATTTGGAATATTTTTACTATTCCGAGCCCCGTGACACGTTTTTCAAGAACTGTATCCATTCGGGTTCAAAACGAGTCGCGGTTTTACTAATATGATTTTTTAAAGCTTTCTTAGATAATTACAAACTATTCTACATACTAAACTCTTACTTACTTTCTCGGCGTTGCTTATTCGGGATTGCCGGACTTAGGCCATTACGCCTAACTAGGTTTTGTTGACTTTTGGGTTTCCGATTGACTTCCAAATTAGAGTTTAAGTTAGACCGATTCCAAAATTTTGGGGGTTTACAATATTAACATTAGTATAAATAGAACATGAGAGGTATCTTTTAAGGTTAATGACATGTGTTGTTGACATTTGACCGACAGAGAAAATCTGTGAACCCTAAAAGAGAGAAACATGAAAGTCATGAGTATTTTTCTTAATCAAATCTAGAAGCATTCTAGATAGCATTGGTACGTGAAAGGATCTTTTTGAAGGAGTGCTCTTTCATGCGGATACCATAGAGGGCGCTTATGAGATCGCAACGCCTATAGATCGGTATCATCGTAGAATATGAAAAGCACTAGAGGTAAAAATCTTAATTTTGATTTGATTAAATCGCATGGATCCGTTTTGGGAATTTAGGGTAAAAGTTCATAATAAAAAAAATTCCATTGCAAATATGATATTAGAATTGCTAAATTGCCACCAATAGCATAAGAGCCACTTGCGTTTTCAAGTAAATTGTTTTTCTATGTTTTATGTATGCTGGTATTTATGAACATGGATGTTAGGTTTTAATATGGATTAATGTTTGTTTTGGATCCTTTAATTGTTACATGTTATTTCATATAGCAGATATGAACATTCATTTAAAGAATTAGCATAATTAATATATATGACGAATTGTTCAGTTGTTGAACATATTGGTGTAATTTGGTTATAGTGGATCTTTGGGGTCTTTTATGTGTGACATGATCATCTATTTATGTGAGACTATGTAGATTTTTCGTAATTGGATTATGTAGGATCACTGTAGCTCTAATGTGTTTAATATGATTAAATGCTAGGATGATCATCTGTAAATGTGGGGATATGAATTAGGTTGATGTTTTGTGGTTTTGTTTAGAAATCCAAGCAACCGTATATGACATGAACTACAGTTATGAATTGTAGTAAATTTGGGTTTTCAAAATCAAACAATATCTTATTATAGTTCTCAAACTATAGTCATGAACTGTATAGTGAATCTGGGTTAAAAATAAAAAAAAGGAGCGAAATTTTATTACAGTTCACAAATTGTAGTTGTCAATTGTACAAAAAAATTGTCTTTAAAAAAAATTCATATGAATTTGAAATCAAGGTTGAAAGATTTGGTTTTTCAAGGAATTTTCTAAATCCACATTTAAAGTTCATATGAATCTGATTTTGTATAAAATAGTTTTCCAAGGGGTTTTCAAAAAGGGGTTTCAATTTTTTAAACATTTCAATTATCCAATTTTTCAATTTCGTTTAGCTTTCAAGAGTGCTGCTCCTGAAACCTCACAAGAGACACTGTCCCTCAACCCCTACCTACTAATCAATTAACGGGATTGCCATAAGGGGACTCTGTTCCCTTGACCCTTGCAAGGTGCGCAACTTCATTACATAAGTACTAATTAATAATATTTAACATAAAACACAATTTTGAAGTGTTTTGAGTTGTATGTATGACTCTTGTATGTGCTTACGTTACAAGTATGGTGTATAGCATGGCTCCTAAAACCTATGTGATTGGCAGATTTCATTTCATTGTTTCATGGGTTGTAATTTCATAAATATAGCCCGTGTGTTGTTTTGTTTTATTGTAATATTTTTTCTGCTAGTAGTGGTAAGACTTTTTGTATCTTTTTATTATTGTAATGAAGACATGGAATTGTAAATCTTTCCTAATCTATGATGATGGACAAGCAAGAGTCATGATGAAGATACAAGAAAGTTTTCACTCACCATGTAGATGGCTTTTTACCTTAAGATTGGACCATTGATCTTCATATTGGATTATGAAGTCAATATAGAATAAGGGCCATGCTATGACACATTTTTGTTTATTCCATAAGCATGATACATCATGTATGATGATATATGTATATGCATGTGATACCATATATACAACTAAATATGCTTAGTATCTATTAAATATGATAATAAAATGGAATATCACAATTAAAATCCCTCAAAAAAATTTAAGTTGAATGCCACCCATGATTAAACACCTTTCAAGACTTCAATCACCAAAATATAGGTCTACCAAAGTAGAGTGCACTAAGCTACCTTAGTAAGATAGGATGAGTAATAGTGCTACTCATAAGTTTAACATGGTTAGACTTAATTAGTCTATCAAAATTTTTTTGGGCCTAAGGTATTGTATGGGATTTAAATGTGTTGAGACATATGATGTCAAAATCTTATAAAGAATCTAAGAGTTGCATGTGATGTAATTGATAAAGAGTTTACTTACCTAAATAACTGAACTCAAAGCGTCATGCCAAAGCTGACTTAGAGTTAAGTGAAATATGAATCTTAACCCACTAGAATGCAATAATCGAATGTAACTACATCAATATTAAGGGTTATTGATTTAGTGGAGGTTTCAAATTATATTAAAATAAAATTTGCATATTTAATTGTAGATCAATGCTTATAAACAACACTCAAATTTATCATTGTGATCTGTCCTTGAGAAGGACAAGCTGATTGGAACTAATTTTCTTGATTGTTTTAAAAAATTGAGATTTGTTCTCAAGCAAGAAAAGAAGCTATATGGCCTTGATTAGCCCATCCCTGAACAACCTCCAGCCAATGCTTCAATACCTAAGAACGTTGCTTTAAGAAACATTTTGATGATTCTCTTGATGTAGGATGCCTGATGCTTGCTACCACGAGTCCAAAACTTCAAAATGGTCTGAAGCACATGGAGGCTTATGAGATGACTCTCCATCTCAAGAAAATGTTCTACAGCAAGCTAAGCAAGAAAGCTATGAGACTACCTAAGCTCTACACTCTTGCAAGCTGCTGAAGGAGGATCAATGAGTGCCCATGTCTAAAGATGAAGGGTTATATTTAAGAAAGGAATCTTTATAGTGATTCAAAGCTGACTAAAGAGTTATTCAACAAGAGATGGAGACCTTAGGAATTCAACTATCTTGAACTTATATGTTCAATGTGAATTTTGATGAGACAATATGAAATATATTTAACTATTCAATTATTGTAAGTTGCAGTTAATTAATCAAATATATAAATATGTATGTTATGCGTCTTTGTGGAGTTTTTGCAGGTTTTTAGCAGGTACAGCCCTGGTCGAGGGACAAGCTGAGAACTATACAGATTCACTTACTAAAGTGTGATAAAGTTTAATCCAAAGCTTGACAAGCCAAAAATACAGAGACATTAGTTGAGGGTTTTTTCAAGGGGTCAACAAGTTAATTAGTCAAAGTGCAACAAAGTTAAGACCAAGGCTTGACAAGTTCAAGAAATGCATAGCCTTGGTCGAGGCATTGGTCGAGGGCTTGGTAGGTCCACTATTCAGGGTACAATAAGTTTAAGACTGAGACTCAACAAAGCTTAAAAATTCACAACCTTGGTTGAGGTCTTATCAAGGGTCACGTCGAGGGCTCGACGTGTTAAAGCTTAGAGTATGACAATTTAATTGTAAGTGTCAATGGAGTAAAGACTTGTCGAAGGCAAATTTGAGGTGTGATGAGTCTTTAAGGCGTGGCGGTTTAAATAATGGAGCCTATGTGTCACGAAAGAGTCGTTGAAGCGTATTAAATACTTGCCAACTTAAAGATATTATCTATAACGGACATTTGAACTTTTGAAGGCTATATATATGATGTCCTAAGGAGATTCAACATGAGTGAAGTGTAGAAAGGCTTTATTTACAATCTACCAAATTATTAAGTTTCTTATTCTCTTGTTCATTAAATCTAAAATATCCACAAAGAGAGGAAAACATTCTAATACTCTGTTCTTACACGTGAAATCTTTTTAAGAGTATCTAAAGAGATAAAAGAAATATTTTATTTCTTGTGTATTGTAAAAAATTATAATTGCTCAACTTAAGCATATTTTTTTGATTAATAAAAGTGATGTGAAGTCCTCGATTGGAGGCATTACTCTTGCTGACCTCCATGTCATATCTAAACTAATATTTTTTATTCCTATCTCTTTCATATATTATTTGTAATCTATTGCTATTAAATATATATTTGATCTTCCTATTAAAATTAATTGTTTGAGTTTTTAGTGCAAATACTCAATTCATCCCTCTTCCCTCACACTTTAGTATTTTATAATGCATTTTCACATTTTCAAAGTGGGTGATCATGTACTCTTGAAGATATCACCAACAAAATAGATATTTAGTTCCAAAATAAAGAAATTCGAGTCGATAATATGTAAGAACATTCATGATCTTACACAGAATCACCAAAGTAGCCTCTAAGTTGACATTACCCTTGAGCATGGCACGATTGAACAATGTGATGCTAAGGAAATACATTCTAGAATCCATTAAATAGTCCAATGGGATTAACTAACATTTAAGCTAACTTTAGTTGAAGAAAAACATCCCATAAAGATTGTGGCTACAAAAGGACGGGTTTTTAGGAAAAGAATCATCAAGTATGTTGAGGTCCAATAGAGTAGTTCCTCTATAAGATAGGCCACATAGAAACTCAATGGGGCATAAGAAACAAATGTCTTGAGCTATTCACATAATTAGAAAATTTTCAAGAACAAAACAATTTCTTTTAAGAAGTGTATCTATAAAATCTACTTTAACTAAACTGAAATTAAACTTTTGGTAGGAGCTTTATTGTATAAATGATCATTGTAAAGTATAAATAAATAATCCACAATGAAGGGTAAAATTGTAATATGGTGATTACATGGTATACCTGTTATTATAGTATCAGATCGAGATCCATGGTTTGTTTCCAGATTCTAGCAAGGATTGAAAAAAGCACTGGGAACCCAATTGAAATTTAGTACAACTTATCATCCTCAAATTGATGGACAAACAGAAAGGACCATTCAGACATTGGAGGATATGTTAAGATCATGTATTCTAAAGATCAAGGGAAATTGGGATCAACTTTTACCATTAGTGGAATTTGCATACAATAACAGTTACCATTCAAGTCTAGGGATGCTACCCTATGAAGCTTTATATGGTAGAAAGTGCCGATCACCATTATTCTGGGATAACTTAGAAAGAGTATTGGTTGGACTAGAATTGGTTTAGGAAATAATTGACAGGGTCTCAGTAATAAAGCGAAGAATGAAAGAAGCTCAAGATAAACAAAAGAGCTAGGCGGACTTGAAAAGAAGAGAATTAGAATTTAATGAAGAAGAACATGTCTACTTGAAGATAAGTCCAATCAAAAGTCTTTACAGCGGATAAACAAAAGGAAAGTTGAGTCCTAGATTGTCGAGCCATTTGAGATTGGAACGAGTTGGAAACCTAGCATACCGTCTTGCATTTCCACCAATTATCTAGTATACATAATGTTTTTCATGTATCGGTACTAAGAAAATATGTACCGGATCCAGATATTGAGCTGGAACCAATTGATCTGAAGGAGAATTTAACTTACGAAAGCGTCCTATTAGAATACTGGACAAAAGTGCAAGTTCTCAGAATAAAGAAATCCACTATGTCAAAGTGTTGTGGGATCTCCAAACTGAAGAGATGACATTGGAACTGGAAGAGGAGATCAAGAAAAACTATCCATATCTGTTTAAGAATTTAGGTACGCACACAAGCTTTGAGGACAAAGCTTATTTTAAAGAGGGGAGAATGTAAACCTCGGAAATTTTTCACACTAGTACACTACTCTAAAATAGAAAGTATGAATTGGTTAGTAAACCTAGAATCCAATAAAAACCTAAGAATAGATTAGTAACTTGATTTTGGCTGGGTTAGGATCTAAAAGCCGAATAAAGAACTTCTTTGACCCTAATTGATATAAAAAACGAGGTTTCATATCTTGAACTGATAATTCAAGATATGATCAAAGGAAACCCAAATTTTCAAACCTCGAAACTTGTCATACAAATAGATTAAATAGAAAAATATAAATATAAAGAATAAATGACTACTATTGAACTCAACAATGACTTGAGACTAGAATAATGAGTAGTAATGAGCCTATACATGGATTTAAACCCTAAATTCAAGATTCCTCGATATTGTCTAAATTATCAGTATATATATACATATGCAGGATCGGTCCAAGTTGAACAAAATGGAGGGTTAAGATTGTCTTGAACAAAGAGAATCGAAATTTGCATGAAAAATCCTCCAAATAATGCACAAATAGTCAACAAAATCAACTCATCAACAAATCACACATTGCCAACTCAACTTCCTCATTAATGACAGTAAAAAAACTAATGAAATAGTATACAAATGTGGAGAAATCGGATGTAATTGTCGAAGGAAAAACAGTCTTCTTTCATGCTCTCTATATATATGTTTATAGCTCATAATGGATAAGTAAACAAACACCAATCACTCCCAAAATTTCCAAATCAAAACAACTCTAAATAGCAACTAAAACAACCTAAGATCATATTTCAACTCGTCTAAAACACTTTTGTTCGAATCAAAGAAAAAAATATCATGAAAAACGCTTAAAATGGGAACAAGGTAAGTTGTTGTATTTTTTTTTTTTTAAACAAGGATTAGAATTGACTTCTGATGATCATAAGATCATAACCAACCCAAGAACAAGCTTCGAATTTCATCGGATAGGCTCAAGTAAGATAAATGTCGAAACCCTAGTTACACCATATTGATCCAAAAACCATGAATCAAGTTGTTGTTTTAATGTTTTAAGTTGATATTGATGTAGTAAAACATTGTAGAAACTCATAAGAATCAATTAATGAGCCTTGGAACATCAGATTTTGGCTAAAAATGGCCAAGCTCATCGAGGAAGACGATGAACAGTACTTCCCTAGATGAGCACGGGTGTGATCCATCCCGTGTATCTCTCGACATTCATATTTTATAAAAAAAAATTTAAAACCGAATTAATTAAACTAAAAAAATAATAATTAATATTATAAATATTTTTAGTATTGTTATTACCTTTAATTATTTATTTTATGTATTATTAAAAATATTATTGTTTGTTAGTAATATAATATTAAAATTATTGAATATTGAGTTTAAAACTGAAATTTTTTTTCTGTATTAATAAATATATAGTATTTAAGTTACATATAATGAGATTATTGACATAAGTATTATGATTTAGGGATATTAACATTATCAAGAAATGATTATTAGTGATATAAATCACTATCATTAATTTAATTTAGGTCCATTAAGCTTTACAACTATAATTGTTAATATTACTAATACCATTAAGAATATTTAAATTAATAATATTTCTGGAATTATCATTTTAGATATTATATTTAATAATTATAATTAAAAACCAAAAGCTAAGCTTAAAGCTATTTTAGTAATATTACTACTAATATTAACTTTAATGGATAAGAAATTGTGAAATATTATTAATTTAAATTATGTGATGAATATTACAAGTATTACTATTATCAAAATCATTATTATTATTATCATTAAGCTTGTTTGTTATTATTGTCATTACCGTAATTATTATTATTACTATTATTATTGTTATTACCATCATAATAATAATAATAATAATAATAATTATTATTATATTATTATATTATTATTATTATTATTATTATTATTATTATTATTATTATTATTATTTGGCCAAAAGATAGTATTATTGATATTTTTGAAAATAATTTTGTAAATTTATCAAATCTTAATGTTACTAATTATGTTATTATTATAGATGAATTTAATATATTTTACAATAAAAATTAGAAATTATTAAGTATTTATTTAAATACATACCTTTAGACTATGGACTACAATGGAAATTTAAATAGTCTAAATTTATGAATATAGGGATATCTTTACTTTACGAGAAATTTATATCAAATAAATCGAAAGAAAACTGATAGTTCTAAACAATAATAAATAAATACGAGTTACTACACTAAGTCAAATAAGGAACAATACAAACATAACAATAATAACTATAAAAATAAGTTAACTAAATGTCAAATTCTCGAATACCTGATTGATATATTTAAGTATCAAACAAAATCAAGACAAACAACTTGAAATTAAATATGAACTAATACTTGATTACTATAAGATCTCTAAAGAACTAATATAGTAATAAGACAAAAACCAATAGGAAGATATGATACTTAGACACTCATAGGAGTTTAATCATATAATTTATGTGGCATTGATGAATATATTAATCATCTTAATAGGTGACTTGGGTACTTATGAGGATTTCCCTTACGACTACTACGATTGACCAACATGAACAGGTGAGTGACTTAGTCTTATTATATTGTATGTGCTTGTAACTTAGAGAACCATAAATGAAAGATAATAAATTGAGTGTATTAAATGGGTTTATGGGAATTGTTTGCTGTATGAGACATTGATTGCCAAGTCACTCTAATAATAATGACAACAGAATTATGTATGATTGTATTGTTTGCGTAACATGATTAAATGTCTGTACATTAGTTGATCACCTTCAATTTAATTAATACTACTAGTACTATAAAGGTAATTGTACATGCATTGCATATTTTTCATAAAGTAGCATTTGAGTAAGTGGTAGCTTACTACGTGTTAGTATTTCGGATCTCTGGTAATGCTTGGTTTATTTAGGCAAAAAAGCTATTAGTTAATTGCAAGATTACCTTTGTTCTATTGATACCATAGGAACTAAATGGTAAATGAAGGACGTTACTTATGGTATTGCTTGGAAATGACTAACACTTAGTGGAGTTTCTAAAGCTAAAATAGGAAATGAATGTTTAAGACACTATAAATTCAAAGAGACAATTAAAGTGAGCATTGTTATTTCTTGAAAGCTTAGTCTCTCCTGGGTAGGTAGGCTATAGATTGTGATCCTTTAACCCTGATTAGAGGGCGTAAATCTTCATTCTATTTGGATTCTAGGTTATCCAGGTTTGTCTTTGTACATATGTTTGATTGATACATTTCATATGATTGTTAAATAACTTATGTATTATGTAATAAGTTCTGGTTATTCACTGAGCTTGTGGTTTAGCTCACACTCCAACAGTCCTTTCAGGTTCACCTTGCGACCTTGTCTCATTACTACCAGAAGCATGGTCCCGGTAAGAAATTAGAAGCTAGAAGCTTAAGGAGTAGTATATGATAAGAATATATATTTCTATTTTAGTTGCAAGTATCTTGCATTAGAAACTTTAGTTATGCATTTGAAGGATTTTATAGAAATGTTATGGTCTATAATATTTTTATTATTCACAAGTAAGGAATGACAGTTATTTACTAATTTATGTCTTATATATACTTGTCCTTCTTACCAAGCAAATAAAAGATCCTATTTATTGAAAATGTGTCATTCTCAGAAGGCAAACTAATAATAGTATTCATGTGTATCTTGTTTACTACTACTGGGTACCCTCGGAGCGTGACATTAGGATTATAGATTTGTGATTTCAGTTTATTATTGAAATTTAGGAGAATTGTGGATTAGGGTTCTTATTCCAATTTGAGATGTATAAGTTCTTGGTACGTAAGAATCCATTCAATATTGTTGTTAAAAGAAATTCATCTATTGTTGCATTTCGAATTGTTAATTAGAGACTTTACATAGGAAGCTTTGGAGAGATTAGGAGATTATGGAGAAAGCTATGTTAGATGGTTTCTTTGAATCGTAAATAAAAGAGATAGGTGTGTTAATTACTTTTCATAGAATTATGTTTAGGGTTATAGATTCTCTTAATGAGATTATGAAATTAAGGATTAGGGTTTAATTGTGTATTGCAAGTTGAAATTGATTGATACGTATTGTTGATTAGGGATATATGAGAGATTAAGGTTCTTTTCTTTAAGAAGTCTTGTTGGTGGATTTGAGTTGGAAGCAATATTAGGTATGACTTTACCATGTTTGATTGTATGTGCTTGTAGGATTAGTTGTTATAAACTTGAATTAATGAATATCGAACTTTATTGAAATGAGTGTTGGTTGTATGTGGCTGTAGTTAGTAAAGACCACGACAGTAGTGTGTTACTAACGTTGGCAACTTGATGATCCTTGTGTGGCGATGTCCCAAGTGAAGTTATATTTAGAGATGATTTTGGTAGATTAGGAGTCGTTACCAGCTTAATTGTGGAACGCAAATATATATATATATATAAATTTATATATGGTTTTCTTCGGGGTCATGAGTTACTCCCGATTTTAGGATTAGTGATCAATAGTCATAAACTGTGTTGTTTGCAGGCTAATGAAATGATAACAATTTGTGCTTGTTGCATTAGAATCTAAGTTGTATGTGATATTGTGTTGCATGATCAAGTGTATGTGGTTTCGGTTTGGCGTACTGGGTATTTTCGCTCAATCCTTATTTTTCCCATAGGTACATGTGAAGATTCTATTATTTATGATCTAATGGGATACGACGTATTCGTGGACTATAGGGAAAGAAATAGTGGATTTGATCCTTCTACCGATAGTTGAGATTAGTGATCTTGGATCTAGTGATTTTCAAAAAAAGGAAAAAAAAACAATATTTTTATGATTAGTTTATTATATTGGAGATTTTGTTATTTCTTTAAAGTTAAACTATTTAGTTTTATGATTTAGATTAATTGAAGACATTTTATTTCAAGTATCCTTTATTTGAGAGTTATTGGGGTTATATGAGTTACATATATTTGTGGATTAGAAAATATAGCCTTTGCGTGTCAATCTATGTAATGACACATGGCAGGCTAATAACGCTTTTTAGGTTAGGGCGTTACAGCTTTGGTGGTATTAGAGCTATAGGTTTTTAATCAATAGATTTAAGTTATGACTCCTTAGGACGGTGAGCATTGATGAGAAGGATAGGAATAGTTAGGGATGTTAACTTTAAGTTATGATGTCTTTCTATAATTTCCTTTAAGTAATATGATCTTTTAGTTCTTGATCTCAAAGATGTTATCCTTGTCTAGAATGCCTCCACGTAGAAGAGCCCCTGATGCTGGTTCCTCTAGAATGGATGAAGAGGAACAATCACCCCTGAATTAAGTACCTTTGAACCAAGAGCATGAGGATTTACCCCCACCACTGCCACCCTCAGTCCCACCTGTGGGATAGCAAGTGCTTATTGATGCTGTTCAACTAACGCAAGCAGTGGATGCCCTACTGGGAGTAGTCGTCCAACAACAACAAAATATGAAAGATGACATGTAAGTGATCCAAGCAAATGCTGAAGCTTGGAGGTAGGACACCCAAAGGATGAATGGTAATGGAGGGAATGAGGCGAGGCATGCAGATGTTCTGAGCTTGAACAAATTTGTGGATCTAGTGTACAAGTTCGAGCCGACACCTGGAAAACCCCTAGAGGCATAGATATGGATAGAGGAGGTGGAGAAAATGTTCACTGCTTTAGGCATTACTAAACATAAGAAAGTGGAATATGCCTCCTATCTACTGATCGGTAGAGCAAACAACTGGTGGCTAAGCACCAGGAGGCATATGCTAGGAGTTATTACATGGGACATGTTTCAACAAGCATTCTATAGGGAATTCTTCCCCGATAGTGATAGATAGGAAATGCTATAGGAATATTATACGTTACAACAAGGCAAGCTGACCATGGAGGAATACGAAGCAGAATTGAATAGGCTGATGAGGTTTCTCCCCGAGCCACTAAAAGAAAGAAAAGATGCTAAGATGAGTAGGTTTATAACGAGATTGGAACCGGAAATTCAACATCAGGTTAATCTGATGGAGTTGACCAATTACTCATCTGTGGTCATTAAAGCAAAATTGGTTGAGCAAGGGTTAAAGAGGATTAAAGGAAGGGAGGACTTGAGGAGTCAAGTTTATTTAAGCAACAGGCCAGCTGCTACGGTTATTGCTTAAGATAAGGGAAAAAGACCTTTCACCCAATAAATAAGATCTTTGGTTCCAACTTTAGATAGGAAACGCCTTAAATGTCAGGGACGCCATGATGTGAAAGACTACAAATGGCCTAATCATGCATGCTTTAACTGTGGAAAGGTGGGGTATAATCAGAGATTCTGCACCAAGCGATCAAGAGGTCTACTTATTTTCTTCTTTAAGTGTGGACAAAGAGGGCATAAGGCCGTGGATTGTAATGAATTGGGAAGGAAATTAGTTTCTGGAGCACCAATGAATAGACCACAAGGTCAATGGCAAAGAGCACCCGCCAAGATTTATGCTTTGCAACATAGAGATACCTCCAGCGTCAACACTATAGCAGGTACACTATCCATTCTCAGACATAGTGCATATGTGTTATTTGATATGGGTGTGAGCTTTTCATGTATATCTGAGTTGTTTACATCTATATGTGGCATGAATATTGAATTGATGTTTGGATGTTTTTCTATAAATACTCCCTTAGGGAGTGGGACCTTGCTGAATAGAATTTGTAGAGATGTAAAATGAAATAGAAGGTAGGCAATTATCTGTAGATCTTATAGTGATGGACATGATCGATTTTGATGTAATCTAGGAGTAAACTGGTTGATAAAACACCAGGCTATAATTGATTGTAAAAATCTAGTTGTGGAATTTAGGTTAGTCAATGGAGATGGATTTATCCATAGACTTGAAGTACTAAGACCTGCAACTTTACTACATATGAGTTGTGGGAAAAGTCGGCATTGGCATTAGCAGCTATGACACTAGGAAAAGAATCAAAGATTGATCCAAGAACCGGTTGTGAGAGAGTATTTAGATGTATTTCCAGAAGATTTACCCGGCTTACCACCTAAGGAGAGGTGGAATTTAGTATTGATTTGGTGCTAGGTACCATGCCTAAGTCTAAAGTACCATACCGTATGGCTCCAATAGAGTTGGCAGAATTGATGGTTCAATTGGAGGATTTACTCAAGAAGTTATTAAATAAATGTATCGCCTTGGGAGCTCTAGTGTTATTTGTGAAGAAGAAAGGGGAGCATGAGATTGTGCATTGACTATCGAGAATTGAACCAAGTGACAATTAAGAATAAGTGTCTATTGCCTAGAATAGACGATATGTTTGATTAGTTGGCAGGAGCACGAGTATTCTCCAAGATTGATTTAAGGTTAAGGTATCATCAATTGTGAATTAAGGGTGAAGATATTCCAAAGACAGCTTTCAGACTAGATACGGGCATTATGAATTCATGATTTTGCTTTTTGCTCTTACAAATGCACCAGCTGTATTTATAGATCTCATGAATAGAGTCTTTAGGGATTATTTAGACTCATTTGTTGTAGTGTTCATTGACAACGTTTTGGTGTATTATAAGACTAAGGAAGAACATGAAGAACATCTTAGATTAGTCCCAAGTAGACTACAAGAAGAAAAGTTATATGCTAAGTTCACTAAGTGTGAGTTTTGGTTAGCTCAAGTGTCATTCTCGAGACATATAATGGATGGGAATGGAATTTCTGTAGATCCCGAGAAAGTAAAAGCTGTGGTTGAATGGCCGACTCCTAAGACCGTATTTGAGGTTAGAAGTTTCCTAAGGATGGCAGGGTACTATTGGTTGAGGACTTCTCTAAACTTGCAAATCCTTTGACAAGATTGACACAAAAGGGAGTGAAGTATGTTTGGGATGAAAATTGTGAAAGTAGCTTCTAACAGTTGAAAGAGAAATTAGTGTCTGCACCAATTTTAGCTTTGCCAGTAAGTGGAGAGGAGTACACTATTTATAGTGATGCTTCTATATAAAGTCTAGATTACGTTTTAATGTAAGGTGGAAGTGTTATTGCTTTTGCATCTAGACAGTTAAGGATGTATGAAGGAAATTATCCCACTCATGACTTAGAAGTGGCAGCCATGGTTCATGCTTTGAAATTGTGGAGACACTATTTGTACAGTGAGAAGTGAAAAATATTCATAGATCATAAGAGCTTGAAGTATATTTTCACCTAGAGAGATCTGAACATGAGGCAAAGGAGGTGGTCAGAACTGATCAAAGATTACGACGTGGATATCCAATACCACCTTAGAAAGGCCAATGTCATAGCAGATGCCTTAAGTAGGAAGAGGAATGAGAATTTAGTAGCTATGATCACTTCTGAGCGTCACTTGCTAGATGATATGAGGAAATTAGACTTGGAAATAGTGACCCGAAAAGTAAGTGCACGATTGGCAAGGTGGCAGATTCAGCTTACTCTGGTTGATAGGATCAAAGCAAGTCAAGTGGATGATCCAAGCATATTGGAGATAAAGCGAAGAATAGAAATTGGCAGAGCCCCTGAATTCTATATTGATGAAGAAGGTATCATGAGATACAAGGGAAGAATGTGTGTATTGAGGCAAGGAGAACTTAAGAGAGATTTGTTGATCGAAGCGCATTATTCGAGTTATTCCATCCATCCGGGAGGTGACAAGATGTACCGGGACTTAAAGAAACTATACTGGTGGAATAATATGAAAAAGGAGATTGTTGAGTATGTATCGAAGTGTCACACGTGCTAGATGATCAACATAGAGCATAGACGACCAGCAGGTGAATTGAAGCCTTTGCCTATACCTTAGTGGAAGTGGGAACACATTAATATGGATTTTTTCACAACTCTACCTAGAACCAAAGGAAAGTTGGACTTCATATGGGTAATAGTGGATAGACTTACGAAGGTAGCACGATTTATACCTAGTAGGACTAGGTATACTTTGGAACATCTGTCCACTTTATATATCAAAGAGATTGTAAGACTACATGGAATTCCAGTTACCATTGTGTCAAATCGTGATACTAGGTTTGTAGGGAGATTTTGGAAGAGCTTGCATATAGGTACTAAAGTGGTTTTCAATATCGCTTATCATCCTCAGATGGATGGGCAGTCTGAACGGACAACCCAAATTCTCGAAGACATGCTAAGAGCCTGTGTCTTAGATTTTAAAGGATGTTGGGATGAATATTTACCTTTGGTAGAGTTTGCCTACGATAACAGTTATCAAGCGTCAATCGAGATGCCACCGTGTGAAGCTTTGTATAGTAGAAAGTGCCGATCACCGATTCATTGGGATGAAGTAGGTGATAAACAGATTTTAGGACCTAAATTGGTTCAGGATGCGATGGGCAAGGTTAAAGTAATCCAACAGAAGTTGCAAGCCGCACAAAGCCGACAGAAAAGCTATGCTGATAAACAAAGAAGACCATTGGAGTTTCAGGTGGGAGAACACGTGTTGCTTAAGATATTGCCAACGAAGGGTGTTATTAGATTTGGTATGAGAGGGAAGTTGAATCCTAGATATGTTGGTCCATTTGAAATTCTGGAACGAATTGGAAATATGGTTTACTGACTAGCATTACCACAAAGTTTAGAGGGAGTGCACAATGTATTTCACATATCCCTATTGAGGAAATTCGTGCAAGACCCTAAACAAATTGTAGAGTTGGAACTGTTGGAAGTTCAAGCTAATCTTTCGACACAAGAAAAGCTAGTAAGAATTTTAGATATGAAAGAGAAGACCTTGAGTAGAACGTGATTAAGTATGTGAAGGTTCAATGGATGAATCAAACCGAACAGGAAGCAACTTGGGAGTTAGAGGAGGAGATGCGAGCCATGTACCCCGAGCTCTTCAATGAATCAGGTAACTTTCAAGGACGAAAGTTTCTTTTAGGAGGAAGGAAATGTAAAGTACAAATAAATAATTCATAATGAAGGGTAGAATTGTAATATGGTGATATATATAAAAGGGTGTTTTGTTCTTGAACAGATAGAATTGGACACGAGGAAGTAGTGCAAGAAGAATTGGACGAAAACAACCAAAACCGGTCTTAAAAGCTGGAAGCCTTGGATGAAAAGCCGCCGGCCTATATGCAAAGACGATGACCCAAAATGACCAACTTTGGACTTTTGGAATTTTTGAAGAAATGGGTTGAACACCAACATAAAGGCCACCGGCGTAAATCCAAAAGCTGCTGGCTTACTTTGGAAGGCCGCCAGCTTTCGGCCGGCCTATGTCCTCATTTTTCCTAAGCTAGGGTTGCATTTTTCCAAAGCTAACTCATTCTATAAATAGACCATAGACCCCATAACCTTGTCACATCTTTTCCTGAGCAAAACCCTAGGTAAATGGGTCTTTCTCTAGTCTTTTTCAATCATTCTCTTTAATTCAATCTTTCTAATACGAGTTGTTCTATGGATTTGAAGGAGATCCAAGAGTTATGGTGAAACCCTAGAGTGATTGGAGATCTAGGAGACTCTGATTCAAAGGAAAAAGGTAATATCTTTCTTAGGGTTTTATAATTTCTACGATTTGAGGATTATAGATTTGTGATTTCAGTTTATTATTGGAATTCAGGAGAATTGTGGATTAGGTATTCCAATTTGAGATGTATAAGTTCTTGGTACGTAAGAATCCATTCAATATTATTGTTCAAAGAAATTCATCTGTTGTTGCATTTCGAATTGTTAATTGGAGACTTTACATATATGTATTGAAGGAAGCTGTGGAGAGATTAGGAGATTATGGAGAAAGTTATGTTAGACGGTTTCTTTGAATCGTAAATAAAAGAGATAGGTGTGTTAATTACTTTTCGTAGAATTATGTTTAGGGTTATAGATTCTTTGAGCAAGATTATGAAATTAAGGATTAGGGTTTAATTATGTATTGCAAATTGAAATTGATTGATACGTATTGTAGATTAGGGATATCTAAGAGATTAAGGTTCTTTTCTTTAAGAAGTCTTGTTGGTGGATTTGAGTTGGAAGCAATACCAAGTACGATGTTATCATGTTTGATTATATGTGCTTGTAGGATTAGTTGTTATAAACCCAAATTAATAAATATCGGACTTTAATTGAAATGAGTGTTGCTTGTGTGTGGCTGTGGTTAGTAAAGACCACGACAATAGTGTGATACTAATGCTGGCAACCTGATGATCCTTGTGTGGTGGTGTTCCGAGTGGAGTTGCATCTGAAGATGATTCCGGAAGATTAGGAGTCGTTACCAGCTTAATTGTGGAACGCAAATCTCTCTCTCTCTCTCTCTCTATATATATATATATTATTTATATATGGTTTTCTTCAGGGTCATGAGTTACTTCCGAGTTTAGGATTAGTGATCAATAATCCTAAACTGTGTTGTTTGCATGCTAATGAAAAGATAACAATTTGTGCATGTTGCATTAGAATCTAAGTTGTACGTGATATTGTGTTGCATGATCATGTGTATGTGGTTTCAGTTTAGCGTACTGGGCGTTTTCGCTCAATCCTTATTTTTCCCATAAGTACAGGTGAATATTCTATTATTTATGATCTGATGGGATACGACGTATTCGTGGACTATGGGGAAAGCAATAGTGGATTTGATCTTTCTGCTGATAGTTGAGATTAGTGATCTTGGATCTAGTGATTTCAGAAAAAGAAAAAAAAAACAATATTTTTATGATTAGTTTATTATATTGGAAATTTTGTTATTTCTTTAAAGTTAAATTGTTTAGTTTTATGATTTAGATGAATTAAAGACATTTTATTTCAAGTATTCTTTATCTGAGAGTTATTAGGGATATCTGAGTTACATATAATTATGGATTAGAAAATCTAATCTTTGTATGTCAATTTATGATAATGATATGTGGTGGGTTGATAATGCTTTTTAGGTTAGGGCATTACAATCATCTAAACCTTAACATTTCTTTTTCTAAGAGTTTTAGGAGGACACAATAAGCCAAAGGCTCTCAAGGACTCTCTGACATGATCCTATGTAACCTTTCTTCCATTATCCTTAAGACCTCATATCATGAATCAATATTAGCTCTAAGATGCTCGTTAATAGGAATCAACAGATTTTGAATGGGAGGAATAAGTTAACAAGTGTAGCAAGGATCTATTGTTGGAGATATGATTCAAAATTTGTTGCAAGGAAATATCGTAACAATCTCGTAAATTTAGTGGTGCAGTTAGCAAATAATTAGGAGATTTTTTCTGTTTTGTTTCTAGTCAAAACTAATAACAAATAGTTTGCTGATTTTTTGCTTTTTTAGTTATCTTGTAAGCCTATAAAAAGGGCATATCTTTTATGAATAAGTGTACTGCATTTTCTTTATTTTTTTCTCTCACTACTCGAGCCCCATATGTGATTCTTTATATGAAATTAGAATTATCGATCGGATTGAATCTAGATCTAATGGGACATTTGATTTAGAAGTTAGAATTTTAAAATGTTTGTGAGTTAAAATATGATAAATCTGAACAGAAGATGGACGAGATGCACATGAAAAGGATCATGAGCTGAAAAGTTTGTAGGAGGAAAAAAAAATGCGCAGAACGACAGTAGATCGGTCAAACAAAGCTCGTCAACCGCACTAGTTTTACCGCCAACTCTTCTCCGTGGACAGAACTCAGCCGGGGTAACTTGTTTATTACCCAAATTTATCCTCAATTAGATATTTTGCATAAATAGATCAAAATTTAGATTAAAAAATGCATTAGAAAATTCATCATTGCATGGTCAGTAGCTAATATGTGTTTATTTCATGTTACAATTAGGATTTTTGGATTTTAAAACTTTACACAGACGGTAGATATGTGATTACTACCATAAGTTGTTTCATTAAAAAAAAATATATCATTACTAAAAACGTTGGAATTGTTATATCTCACATTTTCAAAATTGTTCTAGGAACCC
This sequence comes from Combretum micranthum, assembly GCA_024138025.1. Classification (NCBI taxonomy): domain Eukaryota; kingdom Viridiplantae; phylum Streptophyta; class Magnoliopsida; order Myrtales; family Combretaceae; genus Combretum; species Combretum micranthum. The sequence continues at coordinate 26,965 of JAMXBD010002683.1, read as the reverse complement.
GCCCACCATATTGCTTTACGGCTTACTCACATATTTTAGAGATTTCGATCCATATCATTTTGAGACTTGCAATATCTTCCTTTTAGGGTCCGATTAGATTGTCGGAATTTTATTTGTATCGTATTTATATCTAATTTGTATTTATAATTAATTTATATCATATCTGTTTAGTCTGTTTACGAGTAAAACTATCAATTTTTCATCGTATCTATTTCACAACCATTTTAAAAATGATAAAAATATAATATCAAAATAACTAAAATATGATGAAACAAATATACACCAATTTTGTTGATGGCTTACCTATTGCATTTTAAGGCTTCAAGCCCCTCCCATTTTAGCGCACACGAGTTCATGTTTTAAAAATTGTTTTGGGCCTAGCTTAGGTTGATATCTGTTTCAAAACAATTGAAAGTAAATATCTAATTAAATTATATTTGATGATCGTCAACTGATTATTACATTAGTGTGATAAATCGCATGTTGACTCGGGATCATGTGTGATTGTATATCGCAGTCCATATTGGATGCTTTGCTTACCCCTTTTCTGACAATGATGGTGATGGAGTGTTATATGATAAATATAATACCTCATTCTTATAATCTATGTAATTAGTTTGTTACGATTGATACGTATGAATTACTTAGACTAGAATGGATGAGAAAATGACAAATGTATTCCTATATCAAAAAATATTGAGGAAGTGGAATAAAATGGAATGTGTATATACTGTATTTTATACTAAAGATGCAATTAAAGTAAATATAATTAAAAAGGGTGGAATGGAATCAAAATACTGTCTTTGAGAAGTTGAAATCAAATTCCCCTATAAGACTTAGAAATACTAAATATGAAAAAAAAATAAAATTCATAATTACAATTCTATTTCAAATCTATTCCCACATGTCAAGCGTGCCACATGGAATAAAGATGGCTTTGGGACATTGTCACTGAGCAAAACGTTGAAGCGTTCTTGTCCAGTTTAATCCCTTGACATACATACCACTTACTTCTTAGAGTAACTATACTGGATACAGAATGATGACATGCTCCCGCTGTTATTATAGAGCATGGTTTGGAACCATGTCACTCTAACAGAATACTCAATGAAGTAACAAATGAATGCTCGCAGATCTAACACAACCTAGGAGAGCTAAACTTCACAGAAAGTGATTTTTTTTTTTTCGAGAATACAACATTAGTTTTCATTTTATTTGCACATGAAAATGTATGTAAATCAAGATCCGTACTTTTATTAGTATCATTACATATGCTGACTTAAAGGAAAAACGGAAAAATATGAGTATGAATCAAATATTGAATATCACTACTTAAAAGAATTCCATTAGTCATGGAAAATTCTACGTGAGATGGATAATCAACTTGTATCAGCGTAGTACAGCAAATACTTCAGCAAATGGGTCCCAATTCAAGGCATGAACACCACCATCACCACAGTTATTCAAATAGTGATGTAGTTGTTGTTGTGCTGATGACCAAGAAGCAGCCTCCACGTTTACTGAATTCATCCTGTGTGGTACTGCCAAGTCCCCTGATTCTTGCTCTAGATATGACAAGTCAACTGCCCCAGAACCAATAGGCCATGTAAGGGGAGTGAAAACAGTATCAGGAGTAGTAGTACTAATATTTGATTCAAACAAGCCATTCTGGAGGGCATGCTGTGTGGGAGCATCCCAGTTTTGGGAATCAAAGGACAGGTCACTCGCCAACCACTCAGCGCTCGTGCCAGGGATTGTCAAGCCTTGGCTAGGCTCTTGCCAAGGAATACTGGAAGGAACAACTATGATCTCATCCGGGTTTATAATATCATTTTTGAGGATGCTAGCCTCGCTTCCACTTGAGTTCCTAGTGGAAGCCTTCTGCGAGTAGGACACAGGAGGTGGAGATGACATGTTTCCTTCCTTGAAATCGACAATTTTTGGTGGCAAACTAGTGGTAACACAGGGGTTGTTAATATGGCATCCAAGTCCCAGGAGCATCCCCTGCGTCTTTCCATTCAAGAGTTTGGCTTTCAGTGCCCCACGAAGCCCGTCCTCTTCGTTTGTCTCCTCACAAATGGCATCAAATGAAAAAGGCTCTAGATTGTCATCAAAATCGGTGCCATTACCCGCCTTCGCATTCGATTGAGAAGTTGGCAATTCAAAGTTAGTGCGAGCATTTGGCCCTCGGAGTGTCCTTGCAGCTTCATCATATGCCCGAGCAGCATCCTCGGCCGTATCAAATGTTCCTAGCCATAGTCTAACCTTTTGAAATGAGTCCTTGATCTCAGCAACCCATCTTCCCGACGGCCTCTGCCTAACTCCTACATATTTATGATGGCCTCTGGATGATGTCTTCTTTCTAACATTCAAAGTACTTTTAGTTTCTACCGCCATTTACCCTTCCTTCCTCCAACCGATTCTTCTCTATGTAATCTAACCCAGCATGCTTTCATTTGCAAGGGCCTTATAAGAACTGCTAGAAGCAGCTAAGCATCTGATAAATTCAGAAACTGCCAGCAACAAAGTGGCCAAAACACACATTGGATGGAATAGGACCCGGTCACTGCTGGCCAATGTTGTCCATATCGCCATGAACTATAATAATGCCAGGAATTATGCAATTATATTTACCACAACGTAAGCTTTGAGGAGCTGCCAGGCATGTATTGACAATTTCTACATTTGTTTAATCTCCATTCACATATATAGCTAGCTAAATAAGACAAAAGATGATAGTGAGATTTTAATTTAAATAATCGAAGAGCATAGTAGGATGTAGCTGATATTTTGGAACAAAGGAATCATCTTAGTAAAAAAAATCTAAAAAAAATGAAAGATTTCTCGACCAGGTGGGCTATACCACGTCGCTTTTGTTGCAGAAAGAGGATGCATGGTCACTTTCTGCAAATATAACGTTGGAAATGCAAGCAGAAGAAGAAGAAAGTGGGAAAGAAAAAGTCTCGTGTGGGATAGTTGAGGAAAAAGAGAAGTCAATATGATAAAAGAGGTGCACAAATCAAATTAGGCATTTTGACAAAAAACCCACCCCTCATTATCATGGACCTGTCTCTAACTCACAAATACATGTCCTTACTTAATTTGAAGACCTACTCTCCCATGACGAATACTAAGCGACCATGCTTCTCATAATTATAACATATACATATATATAAACCGACATCATTCAGTTGATTCGTTGGTCTTGGCTTTTAGTATTTTGCTTCATTGCTCTAGATGATTAAAACTTCAATACAATAAAACTTTAACGATGGGAGCATTCTAAAATAATTGACGGTAGGGTCTAAAAGGCCTCGGTTGCCCGAAAACTGGAGCTAACGGTGGCCACAAGCATATATTTTGTAGGGTTTATTATGATATTCCATCCGACTGGCTTGGGTCATTGTTAGAGAAATGTATAAACATACCTTAACAATTAGATGTAGCTATTCAAAAACGCTCTACAAATAGTAGCAAATATTAGGAAAATTGGTTAGTTTGCTTATTAAAATATTGTATTTAAGCTTGCCATATATTCAAATAATATAGTCTATATATGGATAGCTTGAAAATTTTAAGTTGATTGATTAGGAATAGAAACCATTGGACTAGCTCTTGTCAACTCAATTTTTTTTAGCAGTCCATATACTTAACTAGGATGACTAGCATTTATCGGAAGAAAAGAATAGATGACTACTAGCTTTGAGCTCATAACAATAAAAAATGGTAACTGCCACATTTGTTGAAATAACAATGACTACTAGCATTTACCGGGGGGGTGGGGGAGGAAGGAAAGGATAACTGCTACCTTTGAGCTCATAACACAATCGCATTATAGATAACCCAAAATTGAGAACTTAATTACAGTCCATGAACATCAAGATGATTTGATTGATGTCATCAAGTTCAAGATTTTATAATACTTAGTAATACCTCTTCATTTGATACTTTTTAAAAACTATGAGAATCGGATAGATAATGTAAAGTTGTGACATCTCGCTTTAAAAGATCAAACAATGCTTAGAGGAAGAATGAGTCACTCTAAATATCGGAGAAACGAAAAGTTGTAAAATCTCTTCTTTGAAAGACCAAACAATGCTTAAGAAAGAATGATCCAAAAGGTTGACAAGAATAGTAAGGTTAGTACATATAGTTTCTTCGCTTGTTATCAATGTATTTGAGCTACTAAGATTGTCTACTCTTCCTCCTAGTCACTCTTCTCTAAGTCATCACTTCAAGTGTAGTATCGATGTTACTCCTTTAAGGTGTAGTGCAAGACTTACATAGTACATGCATGACATTAACAACTATATCGTGACTTTAGCAAATATACTAGGGCCAAACAAAGTTAAGTACTTAATAATAGTACCAATAAAGAAGAGGACCATGGTCCTATCTAATAGTGCATCCATCAATAAGAGGCTAACCTCTAAATCTCTAAGCAAAACCTACCATCAACACATCATAACATTAACTACAACTACTCAAATCTAGAGGGCTGTAATGCAGTCGCACAAATGATGTGAACAAGGGTACCACTCCTTTGGCTCAATCAAGCAATCTTCTAACTACTAAAAAGGGTCCCTCGAAGAAGGAGGTGAGCAAACTATCTTTCTAAAAACTATAGCTAAGTAGCATGTGACACACTTAACAATAGAACCAATAAGGAAGAGGATCACTAGTCTATCAAATAGTATCTCCTATCAATAAGGGGTTAACCGAGAAATCTTTAACCAAAACTTGCTACCATCATATGAGATTAGTACTAGATGGTTCTTATGCAATTGCACAAATGATGCAAACAATGCAAGAGAACACAAGAGTAATTGAGTTAGCTCCTAGAACTATTTTCCCAGTTAATGCTTGAGATGGTTATCATTATTGCCACATGGCCTTGCAATCGTTGCAATGAAGGGCCAATCCTTGGGAACAACCATGAAATTCCTTAACTATTGGAAGGAAAAAAAAGACTCTAATCATGATCTTGTGAGAAAGATCTCAAGATTCTCTTAAGAGCATAGGATGCAAAGAAGACTACCATTGAAGAAGCATATGGTATATCAACTATATATGTGAGTAAGCTTAAGGTAAAACTCATATCACATGAAGCATTTGTTTATCACGATGAATAATCTAAAAGGAAGAAAAAGTAATAGCTTTCAAAACACAAGAAGATGTTTCTAAGCATGATATAAAAGCATTAAATAATGTAAAAGAAAATATATATGTGTATATATACAATATATATATATATATATATCTTCAAGCTAGAAGATCAAGCAAACTCATTAAAAAAAGAGAGAAAAATACAAACTTTGATAAACATATTTTTAATATAAACAAATCTAAAAGAGAAGAAGAACACTAATTTGCTTTGAGTGTAAGAAGCTTAGGCAGAAGTTATAATAGAAACTTAAAGTGACTTAAACAAGTCAAAAGTTGGGCTAGACAATACGAAGGCAAAAGACAAGTCAAATTTGTATTTGATGGCAGAATTTGAGGTAACTGTGTTAGAGACTGCATTGATGTTCTTTAGAAATTTTTTTAAAACTTAAGATTGCATGACTCTCAAGAAAATGTGTGTATTAAATAGCACATGAATGAAGATATAATGGATTATATTGAGCATTTTAAGGAGCACTCTTTCAACATCTAAGATGCAATGAAAAACAGCTTGTCAATTTTTGCATTAAGGACATGTTCACAGATTATGCTAATTGTATAAATCTCAATAATCCATCTCTCAAGTCCTTTGCATGATTTGTAGAGAACCTACAAAGGACCAAAAACTCAATTATGAAATAGAGAGGTGACTAAAATAAGAAGCAATAACCGTCTATGAGTACTACGAGAGGCAAGGCTTTAAGAGTAGTAAAAAGTTGGTAAGAGATAGTGCCCTAGAAGTTTCGTTCTTTTTGTACATTATGAATAAGGTTTACACTACCTTTGACTAATGGCTTGGGAATTTTGTTATAAGATTGTTAAGGGTTAAACAAAAACCCACAACATAAGAAAAGAATAATGCAAAATTATATAAGTTTCACAAGACAATTAGACACGAAAGGAGTGTTAGAGATTGAAAATAATCTTTAATGAGAAGTTTTAGAATAGCAAATTAAAAATTGATAATAGTAATGTGCACAAAAACCCACTTTTCATATGCAACAATCAGGGAGCAACCAATGTAATCTCTCATGATCTCATAGCATTCTAAGATGTTAACAAACCATGACAAATGTACTAATGGATATGTCATGGGAGGAATAACTTGCTAATAGAGGAAAGGAGGTTAATGAAGGACCAAATGATCATATAACAGTGGCCTTATTCAAGATAGCAAATCTAAGGGTTTCTTCAATCTTCTTGGAAACACTTTCGTAATGATTTCACAATGTCAATGCCAATAATATATTTATGTGGCACAAGTAATTCGCAAGATGGCAAAAGGCACAAGAAAACACAATATTCTTCACTAATGACAATATGTTCACTAGCATTTTTAGCCACAATTATTGGTTGTACGTCATAGAGAGTGAGCATAATGACCATTCCATAAGGAGAACCTTCATTTACAATGGGTCTGTACTCAAAATCATATCCATGTTGACTTTTAAAGTTACAAAGTTCACCATTAATAGGACAATTGATTAATATACACGACTTCAATTATGCTCTAATTAAAACATTAGGTTAGTTAATGCTAATTTAAGGTTTATCTCATTTATGGGTCAACCAAATTTCAAGTATTAGATGCTTATACTACACATCAGTAAGAGGGAAGTGGCTTCATAACTATATAATGTCCCCTTACACTACACCAATGTATTAAAGGGGTTACTGCTAAGAGCCCTTTTGAGCATGTTAAGTTATATTTCATTGAAGTTGGATTTTGCAATGATTATACCAGTGAAGGACAAACAACTAATGGTAATGCTGCCAATAGGCCATTGCCAACATGCAAAGAAGTTCACATATAATTTTTTTATGGTCTATAGGTTTCAATGAGGCATTTGCATCCTCTTTCGACCTCTTGGACTTATAGGAGACTTAACCCATGGTTATATTATGCAATTCAATTATTATGTCATTGTTCACAAGTTCATGCTATTGAAAATTATGTCTTTTTATATTCAAAATTCACCTAGCATAATAGGTCCCCTTAGTGTGGCACTTTCAAGATTTATATTAAGTATTAAAAATAAACATTTTCGTTTTTATGTTCTCCCATAATTTCTTAACATGTGCTTTAGGCCTGTATTTACATTTTCTATCACCATTTACTACAATTTCTTGCCCTCTTTCCCATATGTTCCTAGTGTTGTTTTCTTAATAGAGTTTTATGGTATTGTAAAATAGATAGCCCTCAACATTAAGTCCAATTAAGTAAACTTGAATCCCTCTTGGAAAATTAAAAAAATTCAATTCAATTAAAAATAAAGAGTAAATCAAGCATTGTTGACTTTAAAAGTGGAGAAATAGTAGGTAGATACCTTTTTTCATTAAGTAATATAAAGCCATATGTATGTATGATTAAATGTCAATCATGTTTGAGTATATAATAGTGGTAATAGGTATTTTTTTTAAAATTACCATCTATCTTTTTTCTCATATAATATTTATACATAGCATGTAAGATATAATTATAAATATATGTTGGAGTTTGTGACCCGATTTCTGTAACCGACTCCCGTAGTTAAATGTTAATGAATGAATATTTGACTACACATTTATTATTCATTAATTATACATTTAATGATCATAATTCAAGCCTTTGTTACTTATTAATTACATATTTAAATGTCATAATTAGACCATTATGTCGGTTATCCTTACACACACACACACACACACACACACACACACACACACACACACATATATATGTGTGTTATTTCTAGGGTTATATACACAATACATCACATACACAAAATTTCTGTTGAGAGATCTGAAAGTTTAGAGTTGTAATTCTCTTAACCTTTGTACTCCTACTTTGATATAGTATGATTCCTCTCTCACCTCTGCCTGTGGTTTTTCCCGAAAGGGTTTCCATGTAAAATCTATGTGTTCTTTACTTTCTGCTTGCTATTATCGTTTTTTATTGCACGATTCGTTTATAACAAATTAGTATCAGAGCATAGGTTTTGATGATGGCAACCATGAAGTACAATATTCCTCTTTTGGATTGCGATACTAGATTCTTGTTATGGCAGGTGAAGATGTGAGCGGTTCTAGCACAGACAGATCTTGATGATGCACTTCTAGGGTTTGACAAGATGTCTACATCTTGGTCACTGGATGAAAAGCAGCAAAAAGACCGAAAAGCCCTTTCACAGATCCATCTCCATCTAGCGAATCAAATTCTTCAGGATGTGCTTAAGGAGAAGACCACGGCTATATTATGGTTGAAACTGGAACAACTATGCATGACGAAAAGCTTAACCAGTAAGTTGCATTTGAAACAAAGATTGTATTCTCATCGTTTGGAAGAAGGTGTGTCTCTTGATGATCACTTAACAACCTTTAAAGAAATCGTTTCTAATTTAGAAACATTGGAAGTTGAGTATGATACTTTGTCGATTGATGAAGTTTATGCTGGTTTAAGCTCTTTTGAAAAGACGAAAGATCTTGTAATTAAACAAAGATTGTATTCTCATCGTTTGGAAGAAGGTGTGTCTCTTGATGATCACTTAACAACCTTTAAAGAAATCGTTTCTAATTTAGAAACATTGGAAGTTGAGTATGATACTTTGTCGATTGATGAAGTTTATGCTGGTTTAAGCTCTTTTGAAAAGACGAAAGATCTTGTAATTAAATTTGAGTCTACTTTTGAAAGTTTGATAGCACGTGGTAGGAGTCAAGACCGTAAGTCTGGTGGGAATTCTAAAGGCCAATCTAAATCTTCAAATAGATTTAAAACCTGTAACTATTGCAAGAAGAAAGGCCACATCAAGGCAAATTGTTATAAACTGCAGAATAAAAATAAGAAGACTAGTAAGAATCAAAAGCAAAATCAATCTGATGAAACAGTTGAGGCCAATGTTGTTGAAGATCATACTGATGGTGATCTTCTTGTTGTTTCTGATAGTGATTCACAGGCCAGTAAAGAGTGGATTTTGGACTATGGATGTACCTTTCATAAGTGTCCCAATCGGGACTGGTTTTCAACATATGAAATGGTTTCCAGAGGTGTTGTTTTGATGGGAAATAACACTTCTTGTAAATTTGCAGGTATCAGAACGATTAAGATCAAGATGTTTGATGGCATGGTTAGAACGCTTGGTGATGTGAGACACGATCCTGATTTGAAGAGAAATCTGATTTCACTTAGTACCCTTGATCTAAAAGGGTATCGATATACAGATGAAGGAGGAGTCCTGAAGATCAGTAAGGGTTTGTTGGTGGTGATGAAAGGCTATAGAAAGACTGCTAATCTTCATTCATTGCAGGGTTCTATCATGACAAGTGATGCAGTTGTTGGTTCCTCCTTATCGGATGAAGATGCCACTAGGTTATGGCATATGTGTCTGGGGCATATGAGTGAAGCTGGTATGGCAGAATTAAATAAGCGAGGACTTCTGGATAGGCAAGGCATCAGCAGATTGAAGTTTTTGCGACGCAAAAACGGGTCAGGTTCACCATAGGTACCTATAATACTAAAGGCACTCTAGACTATATTCATTCTGACCTTTGGGGTCCTGCTAGAGTGCCCTCTAGTGGTGGTGCTAGCTATATGATGACGATTATAGATGATTACTCCAGAAAGGTTTGGGCATATTTCTTGAAGTAGAAAAGTGATGCTTTATCTACGTTCAAAGTGTGGAAGATGATGATTGAAAAATAGACTGGAAAACAGGTGAAGTGTCTATGCATTGATAATGCCTTGGAATTCTACTCCAACGAATTCAATGACTTATGCAAGTCTGAAGGGATTGTTAGATATCTCACGATTCCTGTTACACCCCAGCAAAACGAGGTTACATAATGTATGAATAGGACCATTATGGAGAAGGTGAGATGTATGCTCTCCAATTTGAAGTTGCCAAAATCTTTTTGGGCGGAAGCTGCCTCCACAGCTTGTTTGCTGATCAATAGATCTCCGTCGACTTCCATTGAGAAGAAGACTCTATATGAGGTATGGTTTGGATCCCTTGTAGATTATTCTGATTTGAAAATATTTGGATATCCTACATGTGCTCATGTAAACAATGGCAAACTTGAGCCCAGACCCCTAAAGTGTGTGTTTCTTGGTTTCAAGATTGGGGTTAAACGATATAAATTGTGGTGTCCCGAATTGAAGAAAGTTGTTATTAGCAGGGATGTTGTACTTGATGAATCTACTATGTTGCATGATTTATGTCACGTTGTTACTTCTAATGAAACCCAGCAAAAACCAAGTGTGCAGGTGGAGTTTGATATCAATAGAGATTCAACAAAGCCTATCTCTCAATCGACTTCTACATCTCAGCAGCCACAATATTCAATTTCCAAGGACAAACCCAAGAGAGAGATAAGGCCTCCACAGAGAAATGGGGAAGTGGATCTAGTTGCATATGCGTTGAATGTGGCTGATGATGTTGATTCAAGTTCGAAACCATCTACTTACATAGAAATGATTAGTTGTGATGATTCTGGTAAGTGGATGATAGCCATGCAAGAAGAAATAGAATCCCTCTAGAAGAATTGAACATGGGAGTTAGTGAAATCTCCCAAGGGTGAGAAAGTCGTTCGTTGCAAGTGGGTTTATAAGAAAAAGGAAGGAGACTCAAGTTGTGAAGAACCAAGATACAAAGCAAGGCTTGTAGCGAAAGGATACAGTCAAATATAGGTATTGATTTTACTGACGTGTTTTCTCCTGTTATAAAACACAGCTTGATTTGAGCACTACTTGGTATTGTAGCTATGGAGGATCTTGAGTTAAAGCAGCTTGATGTGAAGACTGTGTTTTTGCATGAAAACTTAAGAAGACATTTACATGCACCAACCGAAGTTTTGGGTCTTAGGAAAAAAGACCATGTGTGCATATTAAAGAAATCCTATATGGGTTGAATCACCACCACGACAGTGGTATAAAAGATTTGATTCTTTTATGACTTCTCATGATTTCAAGAGAAGTAATTATGATAGCTGTGTATATTTCAAGCGCTGTGAAGATGGGTTGTTTCTGTATCTACTTTATATGTGGATGATATGTTGATAGCAACCAAGGATAGGAGAGATTGACAGGGTCAAAGCACAATTGAACAAGGAATTTGAGATGAAGGACTTGGATGCAGCCAAGAAGAATCTTGGTATGGAAATTTCAAGAGACAGAAAATCAAGTATATTACACCTGAGTCAAAAAGGGTATATTGAGAAGATACTCTCCAGGTTCAATATGAAGAGTGCTAAACCTGTTAGTACCCCTTTAGCAGGTCATTTCATACTATTGTCTGATCAGTCTCCTAAATCAAAAGATGAAATTGACTATATGTCAAAAGTCCTTACTCTAGTGCTGTAAGGTCTCTTATGTATGCAATGATGTATGCAATGATTTGCACGCGTCCAGATTTGACATATGCCGTTAGTGTTGTCAACAGTTATAAGGTGAATCCTAGCAAGGAACACTGGAAAGCAGTCAGTGGATCTTCAGATACTTAAGAGGAACTACTAATGTATGTTTACATTTCGGGAAAACTAGAGATGGGGTCGTCAGATTTGTTGGTTCTGATTTCGCCGGGGACTTGGATAAAAGAAGATCTATCACAAAGTATGTTTTCTCTCTTGGTGGCTGTGCGATTAGTTGGAAAGCCACCTTACAAGCTACTGTTGCTCTATCCACTACAAAGGCGGAATACATGGCTATTACAGAAGCGATTAAAGAGGCTATCTGGTTGAAAGGGTTGTTTTCTAAGCTTAGTAATTTGAAGACGTCTACAATATTTTGTGATAGTCAGAGTGCGATTTTTCTGACTAAGGATCAAATGTTCCATGAAATGACTAAGTATATCGACGTCCGTTATCACTTTGTGCGTGATATTATTGCTCGAGAAGATATTGCAGTGAGCAAGGTGAGCACTCATGACAACCCTACAGATATGTTGACTAAGACACTTCCCATTGCAAAGTTTGAACATTGCTTAAACTTGCTAAGTGTCAGTAGCTAATTGATTCCTTTGAGGAACTTATGGAAGAGGTGGAGTTGTTTATCAAAGTTTTGGAGTTTATTGTGTTTGTTACTCTAGAATTCGTGTCATGGTGGAGATTGTTGGAGTTTGTAACCCGATTTCTATAATCGACTCCCATAGTTAAATGTTAATGAATGAATATTTGACTACACATTTATTATTCATTCACTATACATTTAACTGTCATAATTCAGGCCTTTATTACTCATTAATTACATATTTAAATGTCATAATTAGGCCATTATATCGGTTATCCTTATATATATACACACACATATATATATGTATGTGTTGTTTCTAAGGTTATATACACAACACATCACATACACAAAATTTTCATTGAGAGATATGAAAGTTTAGAGTTGTAATTCTCTCAAACCTTTGTACTCCTACTTTGATATAGTGTGATTCCTCTCTCGCCTCTACCCGTGGTTTTTTCCGAAAGGGTTTTCATGTAAAATGTGTGTGTTCTTTACTCTCTGCTTACTATTATCGTTTTCGATTGCGCGATTTGTTTATAACAATATATATACATACACAGATATATTTATATATATATATATATTTTTGTTGGTGTTAGTAGTTTCTTTCCTCGTGTGGCTTCCATTTAAACAATGGCAGACTTATCTCTGTTGAAAATATTTATTTGGGAAGTTGTTTACTTTCATTTCACGTATATTCGACAATCATGTTGTAGTTGTTGTCAACAATCGCTTCATCGCCAAAGAGATTACTTAGTCTTCTCAGAGCATTTAGTTGGTCATGAGCAATGACCTATGACCAACAAAACATGAGGCAGAATAAATAGAACCTGTTAAGAATATTAGTAGGTGTAAATTATGAATTAAATATTTCTTAGCATAATTTAAGGAAAAAAAAACCCTAAAACTTCTAGCAATAGTTGGAAATGAAAAAGAGGAAAAACGTAGTCTTATGACTGATCATATGTAGAAAGATAGACAAAATAGTGTAAAGAATGTATTGAATATAAGATAAATTATATTGATCCTCCTCTAAACTTACACCAATATCTTGATTACTTTTTTAATTTTATACTTATACCTCTTGACATGCATTCAATGCACCTTTTATAATTTTTTAAGAGATGTCTATGCAATTATCCATTATTACATAAAAAGGTGTAAGTATAATTGAAAAAAAAAAAAGAAAAGCCCTATAGTATCGGTATTAAAAATTTTTAGGAATGGTCGACCAACACAATTAATCCTAGAATGTAAACACTGGTTTTGTACACAAAAAATACGCATGCTTTAGTTCTTGATACATGACATGCGCATTGTATGTACTTGGAACTAAACTATGTGTTCTTAAATTTAGCTAACTCATCCAAAGGCTTGAGCTTTTATGTTAATTGATAATGAAGCTAAATTTAACGATGTTTCTATCCCAATTCCATATTGAAACGATTTTTGAGTTATCTAGTCAATCTAATTACATTTGAAAAATTTTATTCTTTATACTTTGTTTTTAATACGTTCCAGCAAAGCTTATAATTTGTTACTTGGACACAAAGTTACCACTCGTTACCAACAAGTGGATGCAGTTGTAGATCCTTAATTCCGTAGTTTATATAAATTCTTTGACAATAAACAATAGTTAAGCTACCAACTTGTTCATAAGAGTGGAGCCCCTCCGTTTAATTTTTATCTCAAGAGAAATAAAATAAATACGCGATTCAATCATTAGGTCGTCGTTTACAACTCCACGCAATTGAAATTTCATATCATATAATAGTTCCGTAGATAGGTACTTTCAAAATATTTATTAAAAGTTTAAAAAACTAAAGTTTTTTATCTTCATTTTCTTCCATGGTTTCTAATAAGTGCTCATAAGGTATGCATTTATTTATGTTTTCTTTCAGATTCACTACAATTTCTTGCTTTCTTTCCTCCTTTTTTGTCTATTTTTCCTTTTGTCCCTTCAATAGAGTTAGGTACAAAAAATTAGGTAGCCCGCGTTCTAAGTCCAATCAAGTAAACTTACGCCCAACTAGGGTAAAGGAAAAAAAAAAAAAAAGAGCAAATCAAATTTATTGTCGACTTAAAAATAGTTGAAAATTATTAGCTAGATAATTTTCGATTTATAATAATAAGGAAAGATATATAAAGTAATATATGCTGCGTGTATGTATGAGCAAATAATTGAATATAGGATAGTGGTAATAGACAATTCATAATAAAATTATCATCTTTTATATATTTTTTTAAATATTTGTGGCGTGTAATATAATATATATATATATGTATATGCTTTTAATGCTGTGTTGCTTCGTTGCAATAAAAATTCTTTTTTTTTTTTTTGGCCAAAAATAAACATATTCACTTAAGTCTTTACCGCGTATGACTTCTGATTAAACAAATATAATATTGTTGCTGAGAATAATATTTGGGATGTTGTTTACTTTCATTTCAGGAATATTCGCTATCATGTTTTAGTTTGTATAGTTGTAGTTGCCACAATCTCACTTTGTTATCACTAAAGAGATTAATAATTAGTCTTCTCAAATATTTTGCAGTCATGAACTATGATCTATGAGCTACATAATTTTAAGGTAGTACAAAAAGAACCTGTAAAGGATAAAAATAGGTGTAAATTCTTCATAAATAAAAATTACTAAGCATAATTCAGGGGAATATTATCTAAAAATTTTAGAAATAGTTGGGGGAAAAATAAAAAGGAAGTCTTATTATTATATGGCAAAAGACACAAGACAAAATAGTTTATAACATGAATTAAATATGAGGTACATATGGATCCCTTTATACATTTTTGAAGTTATGGTAATACACCCTAATAAGTTTTTTCATTTTTTCCTTCATTATCAAATCGAGATCTAGGCTTAGCACTAAATTAAAATTACAATCATAACGTGAGGAACACGTGATAGTTATCAACAACGTTCAAGACAACATAGTTGGATCGAAACCTCATGCAACATATAACGTGGATAAAACAAGAATTGCAAGAAAGTTGCAATCTTTGAGAGAAAACTTCTCTATGAGAGTTTCGAATAACAAAATATGAGTTAATAATTGAATGACTTGTTTACAAAACCCTAAGGCTATATTTATGCTATTACATAAAATCCAAAAAGGTAAAATAATAAATGCAAAGTAGAATAATAATAAATACATTATTGACTAACTCTAACAAATGCAAACTCCTAAAAAAAAGGGCAAAAAACAGATACTATATTGACTATCATAGATATAATATATATTTAGTCTTAAGAAAAAGGAAATAAACTAATAAGTAAATAAAATATAATAACCATCGGTGTAGTATCCAAGGTCGGTGGCTTACGGTTCAAAAAGCTAGTCGCGCACTTTGCTATTCGTCATCTGCATCATTCTCCTTCACTTGGAAAAAAAACTCATCCTTGAGTTTATGGTTGAATCTAGTTATAGGAGTTCTTCAACCTCGAAACGACAAAGATACACTTAGAGTCATAAGTGTCATCCAAGATCAAATATGAATCTCCTTTAGAGCCACTCTTGTACTTTCTTTTGAATCAATCGCTTTTGCAATAGCTCATCTACCTTCTCTTTCAAAATCTCACTTTCCTTCGAGTTCATTCCATAAGGAGGTAAATTCAAAAGGCTAACCCCAAGAATAAGATTAATATGGTGTTGGATGTCTCTCATTGGCAGTAACTTATTTAGAATATCTTTAAGCATCAATTCTTTTAATTACTACAATAAAGGATGATCCAACTTTGGTTGGTCCTCTACTTGCAATTCAACATTATTCATCACAACCTGCTTCACAATCAAAACATTTACTTGATCGGTCTCCTTAATCTCTGCCTCAAAATCCTCTTTATCTTGGCCCTCATTCTTAGGGAGTTTTCCTGTAGCTTTATCCTCTGGGGTTCGATTCTTAGCATTGTAACCATGATTTGTTTGCTCCTCCACCTCTTTGTTTTTCTCCTTTGACCATGCAATGCATCTATATCTGCCAAAACTTCTGTTTTCACATTCTTACTACATCAATTCAACCATTAGGGATAGATTATTTGCTTCACTCAAAGTACAAATAACTTGAACCTCGATTATGTCCCTCAAGACGGGTTTCAAACCTTCCAAATACCAAGCCACCTACTGACCTTCAGACTCTAAGATATTATTTCGTTCTGCTAACCTCAAGAACTCTATAGTAAATTCATGAACAGATTACTTCCTTATAGGCATCTCTGATATTGTTAGAATAAAATCTGTTTGTAATATGGTAGTAGGAATTCCATCTTCATCAGATACTTCATCTGGTACCAAGTACGTACTGGCCCCTTTCCTTCCTATTCTCTCCTATATTGAATCCGCTCCTACCACGAAGAAGCCATCCCTTTTAAACGACAAGCCATCAATCTCACTCGCCTTTCTAGAGGAGTTTCCGCATAATCGAAGAATCAGTTAACATTGCAATCCAATCTAAAAATTCCTCAATTCCCAGATTCCCATTAAACAATGGGATGTCAACCTTTAATCGAAAGTCTCCACCATTCTAATCATCATAACCATCTCTTCTATACCCACCATATCACTAATAGCGAAAATTCTTGGTGTCTCTATCATCAAAATCATTCCTTCTTTGACCACCGTATGGTGATTGTGAGCGAACGACATGGTTCCACATCACTCTCTTCTAAATCCTCTTTGTAAATTGGTTGTCTACAAGCATGGACAAGTTTGTCAATAGTGTTACCACGAGCTACCTTGACCATGGCCTTCTATTGTCATTCCATCTCTTGTGTGCATTATTACCACAAGCATCCAAACGTTCCACAATCTCCTCAAAACGTTCTTTGAAAGGTTGGGACATGCGATCCATTCGTTGCTCTAGACATCGCTCCAATTGTTGCAACATCTAGTCTTATTGAGGGGCTCTACCCTCCTGAACACTATCACGGAAAGCACCGCTATTGCTATCAGTAGCCATCTTGCTCTGATATCACCTGACGCAGTGTATAGCATGGATAAAACAAGAGTTACAAGAAAGTTGCAATCTTTGAAAGAAAACTTCTTTATGAGTCAGGTTTCAAATAACAAAATATGAGTTAATAATGGAATGACTTGTTTACAAAACCCTAAGGATATATTTATACTATTACATGAAATCTAAAAAGGTAAAATAATAAATGCAAAGTAGACTAATAATAAATACATCATTAACTAATCCTCATAAATGCAAACTCCTAAGAAAAAGGAAAATAAAAGATACACTATTGACTATCATAAATACAATTATATTTAGTCTTAAGAAAAAGGAAATAAATCAATAAGTAAATTAAATAAGCATAGTCAAAGGCTGGTTTCAATGCCGTCGGTATAGTGTCCAACGCCGGTGACTTACGATTCAAAGCTAGTCGTACATGTTACTACTTGTCGTCCACATCAAAATTCACATGCCAAGCAAATTTTTATCCATTGTCCATCCTTTCCCTAGTTGGGCATTGAGAAAGAGTTGTAACTAAGATACATTGTAGGGATGGATGTAGAGCTATATGATTAGGAAATCAAATTTGCTTTGTTACAAATAAAAGTATAGTACATATTTTTAAACAATTTTTTCTGAGTGAGAAAGGACTGGGGCCCTTTTAGCCACCCCTATATTCGTATGCCTAATCTAATGTGTACATTGATAACTTTGCTTTCCTAAAAACCTTAAAATTAAAAAATGTATATTTTCCCATTATTTTATTTTTTTCAAATTCTAAACTCCACTCTTAGCAAAGTTTGATATAATAGAGTTAAAAGTTTATGTTCCCCTTCGACTATTTCCTCAATGTTCTACTAGAAGAAATAAAATCATGCACATCCAGCCCATTGTACAAAAAAAACTTTTGTTGTCCGAAAATGTTGTCATATTTTTGTTCCTACAAAACAAACATTTGACACATGTTAAATAAATTTTTTAAAAAATTCTAAAATAAAGGAAGTACTTCATGGTATGGATAAAATATTAATTCACGAGAGCACAAAGAAGAAAGCTAGCTCACAACAATAAATTTTTATCTCATTATACATAGGGGTGGGCAAAGCAGGTAAATGGGCCAACCAGGCTTGGCCCGTGGGTTAAACGAGCCGGGCCATTTTGGCCCGCTTTTTAACAAACCATAATTCTTAGGCCCGGCCTACACCCTAAATAGGCCGACCCGCGGGCCAAAATTAATTTTATTTTTTATTTTTTAATATTAGTTTATGTGAAAACTACAATTATTTATATATTCTAAGGTTTATATATATTAACAACTAATTTTATTACTATTTTGATTGTTTATGTATAAAAACAAGTTTTTAAAATGATATATTAGATATCATATTACTTTAATACTTATGATACATTATCATTTTCTATCATCCATTTTCTCCCATAATATACATCAATAATCACTACAATTTATATTATTCTTGTTTTTAAACTTTTCCTCTTGGTTTTTTTTTTTTTTTTAGCCCGAGAGCCAACCCAGCCCGGCCTGCTTTAGCCCGCAGGTTAAACGAGCGAGACCAATTTGATCCACTTTTAAAGGGGCCAAAATTTTTTTACTGTAACCCGCTTTTTTAAGTGGGTTGATGGACCGGCCCATAGACCATAGCCCATATACCCAACTCTAATCTTTCACATCACAGGATATAAGCACTTGCAATCATATCTACAAAATAAGTAGGCTTAGGCTCTCGATGCATATACATCGTGTAGTGCGGAACTAAACAGCAGAAACCTTACCATAGATCTAGCTATATAAGGACTTTGAAGTAGCCATGTACCCTTGCCTTGCGCTAATAATTGATTTAGATGGTGGTGGAAGGATGGTTTCCGCAGCGATTATGAAGGAATACTATGCTTTATTCTCTTTAAAGCCTGCTTCGTTGGGCACTGACGTGCTTGCACACAACTTTTAAAGCTTTGAAGATATCACGCTTCACGCCACTTAGTTAACTGCTCCACCTCTAATCAAATTCGTATCCGAGGTACTAAAACCAAATACAAATTAAACTAATAATGAAATCTCAAGCATGTTGATAAATTAGTCTTTTCCCCGAAATTTTTTGAAAGCTTAATGCATGCATGGGCGTTGTTAAGTGCACGTTCATATATTCTATATTATTACTGTCAATAGAATTTTAGTATATTGTATTTAGTCTCAATTCAATAGAAAAGGTATTCTTAAATTGTAAAGACCGTGACTCACCTCGATGTTTAAAATGGGTGAATCTAGATCCTCAACCACATATAAGTGTTTGAATAATTGTTTGTCGAAATCTTCAAAAGAACAAATTTGGAAACTATTAACTTTTAAAACTTTTAAGAGAAACATGACATCTTCTTCATCACATTTCATAAGAGATATAAACTTAAACCATACATAATTAAGTATAGGTATTACAAACAAAGGCTAATAACAAGCCTTATACAAAAAACATAAAAGATAGACAAAGCTATAACATTTATTACATATATCCAGAGCTACATTAAGCTAGCCTATTACAAAAAGAAATCCATCAAGGTCCATGTTCAATATCTAATTCTCCAAGTCATCTAGGAAGTCCTCAAAGTCCGTACCATAGCTCATACTCGCATAAAATTCATATCTATCATCACCACCTGAAATTGATAAAATATGAGCCAAAGACCCAGTACACAAGTAAAGAAAACACAAGCTTAATGGCATATAAGTTTAGGCTACATGCAAATGCCACAATCATTAAGTTATTAGATAATCTTTAGTTAGCCAAACAATATTGGAGTATTCAAACACCAAACAACAGGGGTACTTGGGGGAACCTGAGTAACTATCTCGACACTTAGGGGGTTGATATAAGTAACTTGGATACTTATATTCTAGATAAATCTATCCAATAACGAGTAAGTAATCTCATTTAAGGTGCTTAGCCATTTCTCGACTTTACTTAACTTAATCAATAATATCACCTAATCCAAGTGTTCCCATAAACATTGAATTAAATCATATTACATCTTTTTAAGAATAAGTAAATGTTATATCGATACCAAATACCCTATCAACTACCAACTGAACCACTTATGAAAGTCATTGCATCTTGATAGGGGTGGTCCAAGTGCCTAAACTACTGGTCCCCAATCTGAGCAAGGTACCGCTCCCCCGAACCGAATTTAGCGGCATAAAAGACAATCATACAAATAATTCTTAAGTTTTCTTAAATTAAAGTAAACTTAAAGTATGCCTATCCTAAGTAAAGAATCAGGCATGTTATTGCGTACCTGTGCTATGAAGAGAACCAATAGAAGCACTCAAATGAAGATCAGTAGAGGAACTCAAAGGAGTATCTATCATTGCTACAGAAAATTCAATTCAAATCAATACAAACACTTTAAATCATACTTAGAATATAACTAATTCTAGGCTTAACTATTATGGGAATTCAAATGAATCCAAAGGAAAGTCATAACATATCATTTAGGTATCAAACATACTCATACAAGCTCATAAAATCACCAAAAGACAACTTAATAAGCTAAAAGAATGGTTTGAAGAAGTTTTGAAATGGAAAACCGCAGGGGATACACTGGCCTCCAACGTCGGCGGCGTTTAGGCGATGTAGTTTGCACCAAAAATTCTACGCTTACAAACTTTGGCTTGATAACACGAACTTCAGCAATGTTATGGTCTAAGCTGACGATGTCGAGCCGGTGTAGACTGCAACTCAATTTTATCAAAATTTCTGAGAGTTCTGCAGGATCGGTCCACGCCCGTGGATACCCCTAACACCAATAGTGTTGCTGTGTACGCCAGCTGTGCTGACCTCTATGCTGGTGGTATTGAGTCGGCGTACACTGCAGCACATATTTTTGAAAAACTACAGGTGTTCCTATTTCGAAACATTAACTTTTTATCGAAGTTTTCATTTCCAAACTTCCTTCAAACACATTTCCAACACTAAATCTTAACCTATATGTATTCTAACTTCTTTTAACACACAAAATCTTCACGTCAAACTCATCAAACATCTTTATTACCATTTCAAACACAAAACATCATCCAACCCTCATTTAGCGCATTCATTCTACTCTAAACAATCCATCCAACCCTCATTTAGCGCATTCATTCTACTCTAAACAATCCTAACCCTACTCATTCCCAACTTCATTCACTTCAACACTCTTGTTACCTATCTAATATATACCAACAACTCATATATCATAAAAATATTACCTTATATACAAATAGCACATGCAATTTCTCAAGAACTCATTTCCACATGCATATTCATAATAACATAAAACTTATATAGCTAAAGAAACTTAAACAAACAAATGAGTATTCAAACATGCATAAACTTACCTTAGGAATCTTTGGTTTGATGGAAGATACTAGAGCCTAAGACTTGTTCTCGTTAAGGTTATGGAATGTAAGGTCTTGAAGATAAAAGCGAAGAAAACATTAGAAGATGAGAGGAAAAAAATTGTATGGATTTTGGGTCTAATTTGAAAAGTCTTTTTGATAAATAAAATAAAATAAAAAATAAGGTTTATTCTTATCCAAATATTGACTTTAGAGGCTGCTATATTATGGGCTTTGATTTGCATGGGTTTAAGCTTGATTTTGGGCTAAAATAATTGAGTTTGAGGCTTGTTTTTGGTCTAATTTTTTCTGCTATGTTTAGGAATACACATTGAGCATACTTAACTTGTCTTAAACAAATTTTCATATACTTCATTGCACTTACAATTCATAAACATAATATTTATTCACATTAAGATATTTAATGTTTAAACACATTATTACAACACATATATCATGCTCAAAATCATGCATAAATATTCTAAAACTCATGTGTAAAAAATATAAATTTAGGAATTATGGCTATTTCATTCTCCCCTCCTTCAAAATGTTTCATCCTCGAAACTTAGCTTACCTCGTTTATTGCTCAAACAACTCTGGATACTTCTATCTCATTTCATTCTTAGGTTCCCATGTTGCTTCTCTATCCATTTGTCCGGTCCATAGAACTTTTACAAAAGGAATCACTTTCTTTCTCAACACTTTGTTAATTTTGTCTAAGATCTTAATCGGCCTTTCAATTGTGCTAAGATTTGGTTGAACTTTTGGCTAATGAGAAGAAATGATGGCATTAGGATCTAATATACATTTTCTTATCTGAGATACATGAAAGACATCATGCACTTTTGATAAATTCGGGGGTAAAGCTAATCTGTAAGCCAACAGTCCAACTTTCTCCAAAATCCCATAAAGACCAATATATATGGGATTTAGCTTACCTTTAACCCCAAATCTGATTACACCCTTTTTGGGTGATATCTTAAGAAATACTTGATCACCCACATCAAATTCCAACGGCCTCCTCCTCATGTTAGCATAACTTTTATACCTGTCTTGAGCTATTTTCATCCTTTGCTTCACCACTTGTATTTTGTCTATAGCTTGTTGTATCAATTCCGGAACTAAGATAGCTCGTTCTCCAACTTCATCTCAGTATAAAGGAGATCTGCAGTTTCTTCCATACAAAGCTTCATAAGGAGCCATCTGAATTGTTGCTTGAAAACTGTTATTATAAGCAAATTCAACCAGTGGTAGATAATTATCCCATCTATTACTAAGATCTAAGACATATGCTTGAAGCATGTCTTCAAGTATCTAGATGGTCCTCTCATATTGCCCATCAGTTTGGGGATGAAATGCAGTACTAAACTGAAGTTGTGTGCCCAAAGCTGTGTGTAAACTCTTCCAGAACCTACTAACAAATCTAGTGTCTCTTTTAGAAGTGATCATTTTAGGAACACCATGTAATCTCACTATCTCCTTAATATATATGTGTGTGTGTGTGTGTGTGTGTGCATTTTCTCTAGAGAATCACCAACTCTTAAGTGTATAGAGTGAGCCGATTTTTCAATCTATCAACAATTACCCAAATGAATTCATGTTTAGCAACAGTCCTTGGCAATGCAGATCGAAATTCATTGTAATTTCTTCCCATTTCCACTCAGGAATCGATAAAGGTTGAAGCTCTTCACCCAATTTTTTATGTTCGATTTTAATTTGTTAGCAAGTTAAACATCTTGATATATAGCTTGCAACATCTTTCTTTAGTCGTTCCCACCAATAATTCCTCTTCAAGTCCTTATACATGTTGGTGCTCCCAAGGTGGATAGAATATGAAGAGTGGGCTTCTTCTAAAAGTTCGTCTCTCAGTTCATGTATTTCTGGTACAAAAATTCTATTCACATGTCTAATAACACTTTCCTCATCTAGTCTTAATTCTTTCCTTCTTCCATCTTTTAAGGTAAACATTATTTTCTCACTTTCGACATCTTCCTTTTGAGCTTGCTTAATCCGCTCCAAAATTGTAGGTTGCAAAGATAATTGAGCTAGCATGATATCCACTTTCTCCATTGTTACTTCAACTTCCATTCTTCTAAACTCTTCTTGAATCTCTCTCTAGCTTGTACCCAATGTTGCAACATCTACTTGTATCTTTCTACTAATGGCGTCAGCTACAATGTTTGCTTTGCCAGGATGGTATAGGATTTCCACATCATAATCTTTGATCACTTCAAGCCATCTTCTTTGCCTCCTATTAAGCTCTTTCTAAATGAAAATGTATTTGAGACTCTTGTGATCAATATATATCTTACACTTTTCACCAAAGAGGTAGTGTCTCCACAATTTCAATGCTAAAATCACAGCAACCAACTCCAAATCATGAACTGGGTAATTTTTCTCATATGGTTTAAGTTGTCTCGAAGCATATGCGATTACCAGTCTATCTTAAATAAGCACATAACCCAATCCCTGGATGGAAGCATCACTAAAAACCACAAATTCATGTCCACTAATGGGTAAGGCTAAAATTGGAGCTAATATCAACCTCTGTTTCAACTTGTGGAAACATTGCTCACATTTATCATCCCAAATGAATTTAACTTGCTTTTAAGTCAACTTAGTCAATGGAGATGCTATCTTTGAAAATCCTTCCACGAACATTCGATAATACTCGGCTAACCCAAGGAAACTTCTTTTCAATCACATTTGTTGGTCTTGGCCATTTCAATACAGCTTCAATTTTCTCAGGATCAATAGATATACCTTCCTTTGATATGATATGACCTAGGAAAGATATCTCCTTAAGCCAAAAGCTACACTTGCTAAATTTCCTATAATTTCTTCTCTTAAGCCTTTACAAACAAGCTTCAAGTGCTCTTTATACTCCTCTCTACTTCACGAATAAACCATAATATCAATAAACACAATTACAAATAAATCCAAAAATCCTTGAATACCCTTTCATCAAATCCATAAATGCTACTAAAGCATTTGTCAATCCAAATGGCATAACAAGAAATTCAAAATGCCCATATCTAGTTCGGAAAGTTATCTTTTGAATATCTGAGATTTAATCTTGAGTTAATAAAACTGATCTCAAGTCAATCTTTGAAAATACCGTGGCTCCTTTCAACTGATCAAATAGATCATTAATCCTGGGCAAGGGATATTTGTTTTTTATTGTAACTTGATTCAGCTCTTTGTAATCTATACACATTCATAACTCCCATCCTTCTTCTTTATAAACAATATAGGGGCACTCCAAGGTGAAATACTCGGTCTAATAAAACCAAATTCTTGTAACTCTTGCAACTGTTGCTTTAATTCTTTCAGTTTAGCAAGTGCCATCCTATATGGAGCCTTAGAAATAGGAACAATTCCAAGTAGTACTTCAATCTCGAATTCTATCTCTCTATTTGGAGGCAACCAAGGTAATTTCTCAGGAAACACATCAATAAACTCCTTTACCACAGGTACTAGGTTAATATGCACCTCTCCTGTACTCACAGATGCTACAATAGGTTCCTCCCATAACTCCATTGATTTCATACTCTTAGGTCTTTGCCTTTCCAACACATAAGTGAATCTCCCTTCCTTCAGATCAAAACTTAACTCAACTTTACTACAATCGATTGTGACCTTATATAGATTTAGCCAATTCATTCCCAGATGACATCAAAATCAAACAAAGGTAAGACTATCATATCCACAGGCATGCTCACATTGAAAATTAAAACATTCACATTCCTATATATGCATGGTTGTCTAGTCTCAACAACCAATGGAGTATTCACAAACATAACACGATTAGTTAATATTTCAGAAGCAAGTTCACACTCATTCATAAAATTTTCAGATATACATGCATGAGTGGCTCCAGTATCTATCAACACATAGGCATTTCGATTTGAAACACTCAAAGTACCTGCCAAAGTATCAATTGAGGGTGTCTCCTCAATGTGCTGTAGTGTAAACACCTTAGCATTTGTTTTCCCTTTCTCAACTTTAGCTTCACTCTTGTTATTAGGGCGATTCTTATAGTTTGCAATATGGTGACCTCATTACTTACGGTAAACACAGAAGATTGGTGGTAATCCTGGGCATTTACATTCAGAAGCTCGATGTCCAACCTGTCCACAGGAAAAGCATGCACCAGGAGTCCATTTATACTCCAATAAATCATTGGTCTAGAACATCGAAAACATTTCTTTTCAAACACAAGAGTTGAAGTCTTAAATATCGGTTTCTAATCTCCTTACTTCCCTTAGGAATGGTAATTTGCACTCTTGTATTTGATAACCGCCATAGGAAGAAGTAGGTGTGGGCCTTTTGCCTAAGAATGCAGCTCTTTGCTCTTCTCACTCGACTATCATTTTGATTTTTCAACTAATAAAACCTTTGCAACTGTATCAACTAGAGTATGCAACTCAACAAACTTCTTCACTTCCCCTTAAATTTCTTCATTTAAACCATTTTTGAATTTTTGCACATTCATTCTTTCATCTCTATAGTCTCCTCCAGCAAAACACAATAGTCTACAAAATTCAGCATCATATTCATCGATAGAATTACCTCCTTATCTTAAATTGAGCCAATCTGCTATCATCCTGTCTCTGATAGAATTTGGGAAATATTTAGCAAAGAATGTGTTCTTCAATGTTTCCTATGAGATAGGTAGTTGCAAATTCCCACTTGTTAGTCTCCACTAATTGTAAGCTTCTTTCTTCGTCATATAGACAGCTAAGTCCACCTTCTTCTCTTTAGGATTATCATAAGCTGCAAAAGTTTTCTCTAGTTCTTCAATCCAACTCTCCGCTTCAATGCTTGTTCCATCAAAGTTGGGAACCAACTTACTAAAATCATATAACTTGATCTAGTTAGCTTGATCATTTATAGGTGGATTTTCATTCTGTCTTACTCTTTGTTGATTATGTTGTCGCATAGAGTGTTGTTATTACTGAAACACCATCATTTGATATTGTTGCATCATAGCCACCATATCTCTTAACATACCATAAGTAGATGCTGGATCATTTGTAGAAAATTGTGGCATTTGTGGAAAAGGTGGCATAGGAGTGGGCGGTGGGAATTGAATTGGTGAGGGAACTTGTGAAGTCGATGCCATTGTAGGGGATGGAGTGGTTTTAGTACTTGAAGTAGTAGAGGATGTAGGAGCTGATGTAGATAAGACTGAGGTGGTGGAGGCATATTCTTCCTATCAGAATGTTGTCTTGTTGATCTTCTTAACCTATCCATCTTAACAATTACATACAATACATTTATAACACACTCACATTTATAAGCAATATAAGGCAATTAAACAAATAAAACAAGCAACAAGTATAACAAACAAATAATAAGCAAGTAAATACAACACTCAAGTACTTAACTCTTTTCCTATGTGCCTATTTGTGTCTAGTCAAGTCTCAATTAAACTATTACTTTAAGAAACAATTATTCA